>JALIGW010000001.1:21411127-21446127 GCA_023053685.1 Diadophis punctatus similis
GCCGGAGAACGGCAGGGATGCGGCCGCGGCCGTTTTTGAGCTCCCCCCAGCTTGGAAATTTTAGTACCTGGCGTATAAGACGACCCCCGACTTTTGAGAAGATTTTCAAGGGGTTAAAAGTCGTCTTATACGCCAGAATATATGGTACATCACATGACGACACCATGACAACGCGAGTTTGGCACCCTTAGTATAACTGAAGCATCTAGCAATATTGTTTGCTACTTACCATACTTGCTTTTGTTGTGAAAGAAACATATTTTCTCAGGATTGCATAATTCATTGAACCACAAATTAGTCAAACTTGGCATACCAGTGGTGTGCAAAATTGATTTGGATGATTAAACAGTGTTAATGCTTCTGATAGATTGAATCAATCCCCATTCTATCCTTCTGTCTTGTATTCCATACACAGAGCCTAACATTTGTATTCCATTCTGCTCCAAAGCCTCTGAGGGCCTAATATCAAGTAACAAAAACAGAACACTAGCAATAATAATAGTATTAAAGTAATCATTGTATCAAAATTAACAGACCATAAATAAGGATTAAAACAATCCCATGTATCTCTTTTAATCCTTAAATGCTCTCCTAAAGATCAGGTTTTAGTTACTATATGAAATGGCAGGAGCATTGAGGCTTTACAGATTTCCAGAGGCAGCATATTTCACAGGAAATAGACCTACCCAGAAGGGGAGCTCAGAACATAAGCTCATAGACCAGTGTTTCTCAATCTTGGCAACCTTAAAATGTATGGACTTCAACTCCCAGAATTCTCCAGCCAACTTCGCTTTGAATTCTGGATGTTGAAATCCACACATCTTAATGTTCGTAAAGATTGAGAAATATTGTCCTAGATCAGGGGTATCAAACTCGCGTCGTCATGGCTGCGTCACATGACATATTGGGACTCCCCCCTCCCTTCGCTAAACCAGGCATGGGCATGGCCAGGGCGTGACGCATCCGGCCCGCAGGCTGCGAGTTTGACAGCCCTGTCCTAGACTGAACAGATCCTTCCCAGAATCCCTCACTCCATGGTAGCTGAGCTGAAGTTTTATTCCTCTTGCTTTACAGGGTTACAAAATTCATGCAGATTTTTCTCAGAGAGATTGAATTATATACGGGAGGACTAAGCTGTTTTGTCCCACTCATGCATGATTTTATTCCTTTGCATTTTTTAGTAGAACTGTTACCTCCTATGTCACCTCATCCTTGTTCTTTTCTCTCCTGAATCATCTTCAGCCTTGTTTTATTTTCTTCTTGTCAAGTTGAAAATGGCCCAACTTTCTTCTTTTCTGACATTTTCTCCCCTTTGTCTTTCCCTTTCTTCTTTCTCTGGTGTACTTGCTGCCTCCCACATCTCTTATTTTCAGTCTTATATACTCTTACTCTCTGCTCTCAGCCCTTGGAATAGGATTCTGTGCTTCAGGTCTGTGTTTTCCCCATATCCTGAGCAATTCATTTATATGCCATGGTATTTTTCTGCAGTACATTTTACATGATTTGGTACATTAGTACATTTTACATAATTTGGATCCTTTATGCAATGATGTCGTGTCAACAGCCCTCTATATCTCTTGGCCCTGTGATGGCCATGAACAAGATCCTGGTGAAAGGAAGATCATACAAAATACTCTGCCTTCACAGAGGCTTTGTAAAGGTACAAGCTCTTCCTTTTCGGTAGTAGATCCATGGTCATTCTACTACTGAAGATCCAAATCTGATAGCAGTGACTTGTCAGCTACTCATAAACTACTACCCTTACAGATTTATAGATTAACAGAGTTGGAAAGGACTTTGTAGGTCATTTAGTCCAACTCCCCGCCCAAGCAGGAGACCCTACACCATTTCTGACAAATGGCAGTCCAATCTCTTCTTGAAAGCTTCCAGCGATGAAGCTCCCACAACTTCCGAAGGGAAGCTGTTCCATTGGTTGATTGTTCTCACTGTCAGAAAATTTCTCCTTATTTCTAGGTTGAATCTCTCCTTCATTGAGATAAGATAGCAAAATAATTTAATACTCACAATACAGAAGACAAGTGTTGTTCACAATTCAAAGGTTTATTTCAAAAAGTGTTTGCAAAGGCGGCCTCCAAGTCTCTTCCCAAGTGGATTGAGTACAAGGAGAGCAAAGCACATCTTACAATCCATACATTTTATACCTTCTACACAATACATGCCACGCCTAAGAAGTTCTCCCCACACCCCTTTATTCTGCTAAGTCACTTTCTAAGTTATTCTATACTCTAAAGGGTCAGCATGACAATTCCTCCATAGTAACATATATTTTATCTTGCCCACAGGTAGCTTCACCCTAGGCGGATGTTCTTATGTAACTGAATTGTAGCCTGACCGTGGGTGTGTTCCTGTGGCCTGGCCTTGGGTATGTTCCTGTTCTCCAGGAGGAATTGTCACAAGTCATCCTATTTTGTTTTACTAAATACATCCTGGGTTAGTTCATAAAAGAAAAGAGAATTATAGCTTATGTTTATTGTATATAAACTTATTAGTACATTAAATACTTTTATAAAAGAGTAACTCATTATTATTTTCCTTCAGTTTCCATCCATTAGTCCTTGTCTGGCCTTCAGGTGCTTTGGAAAATAGCTTGACCCCCTCCTCTCTGTGACAGCCCCTCAAGTATTGGAAAATTGCTATCATGTCTCTCCTGGTCCTTCTCTTCTCTAGACTAGCCATGCCCAGTTCCTGTAACCATTCTTCATATGTTTTCGTCTCCAATCCCCTAATCATCCTGCTTGCTCTTCTCTGCACTTTTTCTAGAGTCTCAACATCTTTTTTATAGTGTGGTGACCAAAACTAGATGCAGTACTCTAGGTGTGGTCTTACTAAGACTTTATAGAGTGGTATTAGTATCTCATTTGATCTTGATTGTATCTCTCTGTTAATGCAGCTTAGGATTGCATTGGCTTCTTTGGCTGCCGCCGAGCACTGCTGGCTCATATTTAGCTGGTTGTCCACTAAGACTCCAAGGTCCCTCCCACAGTTACTGCTATTAAGTCTGGTTTCACCCAGTTTGTATGTATATTTTTGGTTTTGCATGGGTTCAAAGACGGATCTTGAGTCTCAACATCTTTTTTATAGTGTGGTGACCAAAACTGGATGCAGTATTCTAGGCGTAGTCTTGCTAAGGCTTTATAGAGTGGTATTAGTACCTCACTTGATCTTGTATGTATATATACCCTGAAGGGATAGTATGCATAGAGAGTTAAGGCTTGATTCTGTGTCCCCTCTTTCACTGTTCCTGCCCTTCTTCTATTAGATTCCTATATCCCCCATCCCATCTTTCTGCCTTTCTTCCTAGGCACATATAGGCAGGATACAGGTTCTTCAATCCATCTGTTGGTAGGACGTAGCTAACTAGGTGCTAGGCTTTTTTAAACCTCTAATGTGTTTCCTGTAAAGAAATCCCCCTTCTTTCTATTTTCTTTCTATTTATTTATTTATTTATTTATTTGTCAAACATGTACAAGATAGCAGGTATTGGTATAAACATAAACATTAGCAAAGTAGGTACAGGTAAATTAGGCAATATGACAGTAGGACAGGGATGGTAGGCACAATGGTGCGCTTATGCACGCCCCTTACAGACCTCTTATAGTCTTATAGTCTTCTGTTATAGTCATAAACCTGCTTTAGTAATTATTGTGCACAAGACAGATTTCTGCTTTCCGGAATATTTGCTTGCGCCAATAGAATGTTTTGAACTTCAATATGTAGAAATGACAGAAATCTGTATTTTTATCCCCCACCCCACCCCAATGCCAGCCAGCTAACAGATCAAGAGCTCCAATGGAAGTGAGAGAAAATCAGAATCAGAAGGAGGTGGTCAGGGAGAGATTTCCTGCTGGAGCTGATGCCTATCTATATCTATGTCTGTATAAATTACAGTTTCACCGGAAAGGAAACAGAAAGCAAGAATCCAAGGGAGAAGATGACAAGGGACGGTGCAGAGGAGTAGCTGGAGTTTCAGCAACTTAAAAGACGATAAGTAGTAGAGGCAACTCCAGGTAGCCTGGAGGAAAAGTAAAAATGGTCACCAATAAAGCACTGAGGAAAGGAACAACAACAGCTTGACAAAGAGTTGAGGCTCACTTTTAAGCGACTCTCCCAGCAGCTAGCTGGCAAAAGATCTACCAAAAGTGAAGAAGATCAAAGACAGAGGAAGTGGGTAACCTAAGAGACTCATGGACAAAAAGGACTGCAGCTAAAAGGAAGAGGGTGACTGGAGTGAACACAGCAGCAATTAAAGGACCAGTCACAATTTCAGCAAAGACTGGGGATTCGCTTGATCTACAGGCAGCTGTTTATATCCCTCAAACAGAAAGGTGGAAAAGGAGACAAACTGATGAGACACAGGACATAAAGCTAAAAAAAAAAAAGGATTGGAGCACTTCTGTAAATAAATAAGTCAATAAGGATAAGCCTTGGGCATAGAAAGTAGGGCAGAATCAGCAGAGTGAGGATTAAAACTTTAAGTTAGCAAAACAAAAGTTCTGTTTTTGTAACTCTTGAGCAATAAAGAAATCCCTGCAAGGGTAAAACCCAGACCAATTTGTTGTCCTGCTTGTGTCTGTCCCCATCCAAAATCAAACTGTCAGAAGAAATGTCCTTCTGGGTTCAGTTCCAAGTGGGGAAAAAGACACTGGAAACATGGAGGTTGTTTGGAAAGATGGTTTAATGATTTATTTATTTATTTATTTATTTATTTGGTATTCTTATATGCCGCCCAACTCCCGGAGGACTCCGGGCGGCGTACAACAGCAAAAAATACAAGAAACCAATAATAAATATGCATTTAAAAACAAATATAAAAATTAAAACCATAATATTAAAAGTATACAATAACCATTCAACAATCATACATACTTGGGGTGAGCTCAATGGATTACGCTCTACCCTCAGCCTGCAGGAAGAGCCATGTCTTAACAGCCTTGCGGAAGGCCAGCAGAGTGGGGATAGTTCGGGTCTCTGGGGGAAGTTGGTTCCAGAGCACGGGGCCGGCCACAGAGAAGGCTCTCCCCCTAGGGCCCGCCAGCCGGCATTGCTTGGCCGACGGGACCTGGAGGAGGCCAACTCTGTGGGCCCTAACCGGTCGAAGGGAAGTGTGAGGCAGAATGCAGTCCCGGAGATAACCTGGTCCTAAGCCATGAAGGGCTTTAAAGATGGTGATCAACACCTTGAATCGGACCCGGAGACCGATGGGCAACCAATGCAGCTGGCGGAGTACAAGTGTCACGTGGGTGTACCTTGGCACACCCACCACAGCACGCGCAGCCACATTTTGCACCAGCTGAAGTCTCCGGATACTCTTCAAGGGTAGCCCCATGTAGAGCACGTTGCAGTAGTCCAGACGGGAGGTGACAAGGGCATGAGTGACCGTGAGTAGAGCCCCCTTCTCCAGGTATGGCCGCAGCTGGTGCACCAGGCGAACCTGTGCAAAGGCCCCCCTAGCCACAGCGGAAAGATGGTGATCCAATTTTAGCTGTGGATCTAGGAGGACCCCCAAGTTGCGGACCTGATCTGAGGGAGTCAGTTTCGCTCCCTAGAACATCAAGGAGGGACAATTGTCTTGGTCCTTAGGAGGCAATATCCAAAGCCACTCAGTCTTGTCGGGATTAAGTCTGAGTCTGTTCCTCCCCATCCAGATCCTAATGTCGGCCAGGCATCGGCACATTACATTGACTGCCTCCCTGAAGTCAGACGGGGTGGTGATGTACAGCTGGGTGTCATCAGCGTACTGGTGGTAACGCACCCCATGTCTGCGGATGATCTCCCCCAGCGGTTTCATGTAAATGTTAAACAGGATGGGCGAGAGAACCGACCCCTGAGGCACCCCACATGATAGGGGCCTAGGGGACGATCTCTGTCCTCCTGTCAACACCGACTGCATCCTGTCGGCGAGATAAGAGGAGAACCACCGTAAAATGGTGCCTCCCACCCCCAACTCGCCGAGACGATGCAGAAGGATACCATGGTCAATGGTATCGAACGCCGCTGAGAGGTCAAGTAGCACCAGGATGGAGGAATTACCCCCATCCCGGGCCCGCCAGAGATCATCCATCAGAGCGACCAAGGCAGTTTCTGTACTGTAGCCGCGCCTGAAACCCGACTGATAAGGATCTAGATGATCTGTTTCATCCAGAAGCTGCAGAAGCTGAGTAACCACCACCTTCTCAACAACTTTTCCCAGAAAGGGCAAGTTGGAGACCGGACGATAGTTCTTCAAGTCAGCTGGATCCAGGGAAGGCTTCTTCAGGAGGGGTCTCACCACTGCAGTTTTTAACGACTGCGGTACGGATCCCTCCCTCAGAGAAGCGGTGACCACCGCCCGGATCCAGCTGCATGCCACCTCTCTGCTGGCCGAAACCAACCAGGAGGGACACGGGTCCAATAAACAGGTGGAGGTACCCATCGCCCCCACCGCTCTGTCCACATCTTCGGGAGAAATAGGCCCAAACTCTTCCCATAATGGTGAACTAAGACTAGCCCCTGTCACCTCTATGGACTCTGCCCAGCTAGAGTCCAGGTTTGACCGAATCTGAGCGACTTTATCCGACAGAAACTCAGCAAATTCCTCAGCTCTGCCTTGTAAGTGTTCCTCGCTCCCCCCTTTGGCAAGGAGGGAGCGAGTCACCCTAAACAAGGCGGCTGGGCGAGAATCTGTGGATGCAATAAGAGCGGAAAAATAAGATCGTTTTGCCGCCCTTATCGCCACTAAATAAGATCTGATGTAAATTCTTAATAGTGTTCGGTCAGACTCAGTTTTGCTGGCTCTCCAGCGGCGTTCTAGACGTCTCTTCTGGCGTTTCATCTCCCGGAGCTCCTCGGTAAACCAGGGAGCTTTCTGGGATCCACTGCCACGGAGAGGTCGCTTAGGCGCAATTCGGTCTAACGCCCCTGATGCTGCGGTGTTCCAAGCAGCCACCAGGGAGTCAGCCGAGTTGTGTACCAGGGTTTCAGGTATTTCCCCAAGCTCCCTCTGGAATCCTTCCGGTTCCATTAGGCGTCTGGGGCAGAACCACCTAGTCGGTCCCGCCTCCCTGCAGGGGAGGAGTGGGGCTGCGAAATCCAACCTCAGTAGGAAATGATCTGACCATGACAGTGGGGTGATGACTATATCCCTGATCTTCAGATCATCTCTCCACTGCCCCGAAAGAAACACTAGGTCGAGCGTGTGACCGCCCTCATGAGTTGGACCCTGGATTACTTGGGTCAGGTCCATGGTTGTCATGGAATCCATGAACTCCTGAGCCATCCCGGAGGTTTCGCCAGCCGATGGCAAGTTGAAGTCCCCCAGGATCATAAGCCTAGGGAACTCAACTGCCAAGCCGGCTACTGCCTCAAGTAGCTCAGGCAGGGCCTTACTTACGCAGCTGGGAGGCAGGTATGTTAAGAAAAGGCCCACCTGTACCCCTAAGTCCAACTTCAAAAGGAGCGTCTCACACCCAACAATCTCCGGGGCAAGGATCCTACAAGGATGCAGACTTCCGCGCATTATTATTGCCACTCCTCCCCCCCCTTCCCTGGGGTCGAGAATGGTGCTGCACCGAGAAACCAGGTGGGCATATCTCAGAGAGAGCTACTCCCCCCTCCTGACCCAGCCAGGTCTCGGTAACACATACCAGGTCTACTCCCTCCTCCGTGATTAAATCACATATCAGGGGGGCTTTGTTGGTAATTGACCTGGCGTTAAGCAGCAGCATCCTGAACCCAGGGCCCTGAAAACCCTGGTTGCCAGGTGTCCGGGTTGAGCAAGATGGAACCGAATCAGAGGGGCCAGAACAAGGGATCGCTTGTAGACAGCGAGGTCTTATTCCCCGAGAGCGGCCCACCCCTCTGCTCCCGCCATATCTGCCTCTTCCCATTATGACCGAGATGTTCCGGCTCTCTTCCCCACCAGAGACCCCATCCCCCTCCCTGCTGGTCCCCCCCTTTCCTGCAGGCCATAAATACCATTCTCTCCGGCCAGGGTAATTTCGTCCCGTCCTCCCCCGCTTCTGTTACTACACTCAGCGGGTGGGGGTGGAAATCCAGTCCCTGACTCTTCCATTTTCAATAATCATGCAACACATATATGTCCATCTCACTCATCCACAATCCACATTCAAACCCCAATCACACTTTGGAGAAGGAGGGAACAAATTAAAATAGGATTAAAACGGAAGGCAAAGTCCTCCACATGAAGGAGGTGCATGCTAGGAGAGCAAGTTCTGCACATTTCCTCAGCTTTCCAGAATGTTCTAAGATCTAAGAGGGAGAGAGGTCTCCCTTCTTTCCCAAGCCTTGAGGGAACCAAAGTTCCTGTCTCCATAATCTGCAATTGTCCTCCAGTCCGGAACGGGTTCCACATTTTCCAAACAGTCGCTGGTTCGATTTACATAGCCCAAGAATAGCAATGTGGGGGGGTCAGAACGTACAGAAGCCTGCACAGTTGATCAAATGCAGGCACCTCTTCCCCGTGACGGCCAGTCCTCGGAAAAAGACCAGATTATAAAGGGGAACCTCTCGGGATCCTACCGACTGATTTAAACCATCTGTTTGATATTAGTTCCTTCTGGGCTTTCCAGTTCTTTCAGCCCTCTGAGCAGAGCAACAGCAGCGGTGGCAGGAGCTCCAAAAATCGATAACTTGGAGGGTGCTAATCCTCAGTCAGCTCCAGCATTCGGGGCAAACAATTCCAAAATGGCCCCGGCTGATTTTCAAAAGCAGCCCATCTCCATCCACAGCCAGAGGGGGGGGGGGAAATAATCCACTCCCGGAGGTGGGCTTGCTGCCGCAAATCCTCGCAGCAGAAAGTGGCAGACGTAAGATGGATAGCAGAAACAGGAAACTCAAGAATCACAGAAGCTGAGGGAGGCAAAACAAAGGCAACAAAGGCAACAAAGGCAACAAAGAGGGATGGCGAAGCTCCCAGCCGCCGATGGTCGGGCGTGCCGTCCGAGCTCGCCGTTACCTCTTCCAGATGGTATCCAGCCTCCCAAAAGTCCGTTTCAGGCAAAGCACAGCAGGCACAAGCACAACAGGAAAGTTCAGCTCAGTAGGATATTCCAGCGCCTTCCACGCCTCAATCCAAGTTCGATTTAAAGGCCTCCCAGGAGATCGGCCCTCACGGCGTTTCCGCACCAAAATGGGCACGGTTGAATGATCGGAGCAGGGAGAGTCTGGCGGTGGATTTGCAATGCAAAATCACGAGTGGCCGATGTCGTTGCCACAATCTCCGAAAGCCAGGCAAATTCTACTCTCATCCCCAGGTAATAGGAACTCCGAGGGTGGGCTCCAGTAAGCTAAAAGCCGAGTTCTTACAGCCTTCCAAACGGAGCCAGCTCTTAGTCCGCCATCTCAGCGCCGTGGCTCCTCCTCATGTGGTCAAAGCGCCCATGGTCATATATCTGCATTGGTCGTGTTTTAACAAGTTACCCAAGGTTCCTTCTTAGGCACAGGGTAAGAAAAAGGAGGAATTGATTGATATCTTTTTATCAGGTGCTATTCCTGATTGAAATGATTTTGCCTCTTTTAATCAACGCGCTTTTCAAGAAGTGGTTGAATGATGAAGAGGATCACATGGTTTGAGGTCCTGGGCAGAAAAGGGAAGATATGCTGGGAGTTCCTGGGTTTTATGCCCTCTGTTGGGTTTTGAATTTGAGCTTGTGTTCTGATTGGTTGTCAGACTCCCATGGGCCCATGCAGGGGCAACTCTGTAGGCTGACCTGAGTCCCAGGCTTGGTTGAGCCTTGCTGGGTGATGATGTAATGAAAGGGCTTTGGGCAATTCCTATTATGGCTCTGCTTGATGGAGGTAGATCTTTGTAATGTAGAATAGACTGGCCCAGGCCTTAATGACCCATTGACAAAGGGGGGAGGCTGTGTTTCTGCCTCCCTTTTAGGGGAAATATTCTGCCCTTTAAATATTTACCAAAATATCTCACTTTCCTAGGAGCGGGGGGGTGCTAACTTCCTACAAAACCATGACCAAGCTGCAGATAATCTTGGTTGAATCTCTTCAGTTGTCCGGCTGGGTAGGGATCCCCAATGCAGAAGTTTATTACTAAAATGTGAGTTATCTTGGACATAAAAGGCTTTGAGCATTTGCTCAGTGCACATTTATTTCAGAAAAGTCCCTCTGGACATTGGTGTCTCCAGCCCCAGGGAAAACTTTAATGGGCCTAATGAGGATGCTCTAAGCAGGTCTTGTAGCTGAGCCTCGCCTATGGTTTCTGTAGTCCAGTGCAGAAAAATCATAATAAAACTCTGGATGAGTTTTCACAGACAAGTGAAGAGGGAAAATCTTAATTTGTGTGAATGTAACTGCTAAGAGCTTTACCTGTTGTGTGAATCCAGGCATGCTTGCATTGAGGGAACACAGGCATTTGGGGTACTTTGTTAAATCTTGAGATTAGAGTTTAGAATCTTGCATGATCCTAATGAAAAAATTATATGTGGATTTAAATACAAATTTGCATTTCAAACTCCTTTTTTTCAACAGCATGAATACAAAAGAATTTAGGCTACTCAATTTAGGACCCGTCAATAGATCAACATAATTCTAATCTGAATATGTACAGATAGTCAGACTTCCTGGGAACATGGCTAACTGAACACATGCCCGGGGAGAGATCTCCGAAGGATTTTTCCCTGGGGTTTTGCTCTTCTGCCTTCTAACTGAAAGGACTGGCATCACATCAGTTTTTAATGATCCACGAAGAACTTCCCCTCAGAACCCTTCAATACAGCTGTACAGCTGTTGAACTCCAAAGCTATCTGCAATTCTGCATGCCAAAAGCTGGGAGGGGCTACAATCTGTTGTGGGTTGAAGAAGCCATCATTTTGAAATTCACCTTTCAAATGGACAGTAAATTATGAGCCGAGGTGGTGCAGTGGTTAAAGTGCAGCACTGCAGTTCAGCAGTTCAGCTGTTCAAATCTCACCGGCTCAAGGTTGACTCAGCCTTCCATCCTTCCGAGGTGGGTAAAATGAGGACCCAGATTGTTGGGGGCAATATGCTGAACTCTGTAAAACGCTTAGAGAGGGCTGTAAAGCACTATGAAGCGGTATATAAGTCTAAGTGCTATTGCTATTGCTATTATGCCTTTCTCCTCTTAATCACTTCATCAACCACAATTGGGACTAGAATTTCTGTGGTTAAGCAAACTGGCTGGTAAGTGAGTCCCACATGGTTTTGCAACTTTGTTTGCCAAGGTTGTTAAGTGAATCATTGCAGTTATTAAGTGAATCCATTAGGAGTCATTAAGGAAATCCGGCTTCCCCCATTGACTTCGCTTATCAGAGGCAAAGCCGGCTGGGAAGGTCACAAATTGCGATCATGTGAGCCTGTGATGCTGCAACCATCATAAATGCATGCCAGTTGACAAGCACCCAAATTTTGATCACATGACTGTGTGGATGCTGCAATGGTCATGAGTGCAAGGACAGGCCATTTTTTTTCAGTGCCCTTGCAACTTCAAATGGTTGCTAAACGAATGGTTGTAAATTGAGAATCAATTGTACCTACAATTTAAATCCCAGTATGTATTTACCTGCCAAAGAAACAGATGACATTGTCAGCCCTGAATCTGGGCCCTATCTAACAAAATGAAATTCAATGTAGAGAAAAGTAAAGTCTTACACTTAGGCAAGAAAAACCAAAAGTACACATATACAGTAGACTGGGTGAATCTGAGAGGGATCTTGGAGTCTTAGTGGACAACAACTAAAGCCAACAGTGTGTGGCGGCAGCCAAAAAAGCCAATGCACTCCTAATTTGCATTAACAGAGGGATACAATCAAGATCAAGTGAAATACTAATGCCACTCTACAAAGCCTTAGTAAGACCATACCTAGAATACTGCATCCAGTTTGGTCACCACACTATAAAAAAGATGTTGAGACTCTAGAAAAAGTGCAGAGAAGAGCAACCAAGATGATTAGGGAACTGGAGGCTAAAACATACAATGAACGGTTACAGGAACTGGGCATGGCTAGTCTAGTGAAGAGAAGGACCAGGGGAGACATGATAGCAGTGTTCCAGTATCCTGGAGGATGCTTTTCAATCAATGCCACCAGCGGCACCATTCCGCTCACTTGAGGAGGGTATCCCCACTTGTGTGCACCCTCCTGGCCCTGCAACAGCTGGCTAGGGGGTCGCATGTGGAGAAGGAGGAGGGTCATCTTCAGTGAAGCCATGGCCGCTGCTCGTGCTCACTCCTCAGCCAGCCCGGATTTCTGAAAAGTTGCCAAGAAGAAAGAAAAGGAGTAGCAAAGAGCCCCAAGGAGAGCTTGCCGGGTCGGCCCAGCCTTGGTTTTCTGAGAGAGAGAGAGAGAGAGAGAGAGAGAGAGAGAGAGAGAGAGAGAGAGAGAGAGAGAGAGAGAGACAGAGACAGAGACAGAGACAGAGACAGAGACAGAGACAGACAGACAGACAGACAGACAGACAGACAGACAGACAGACAGACAGATGGGGGAGGGAGGGAGGGAGAGGGAGAGAGGGAGGGAGATAGGGAGGGAGAGAGAGAGATGAGATGAGATGAGAAAATGATGCAGGGAGAGAAAGAGAGAAGAAAAAGAGAGAAATGAGAGAGAGAGAGAGAGAGAGAAGGGGAGAGGGGAGAGAGAGAGAGAAATGAGAGAGAGCTGGAGGGAGAGAATGAAAGAGAGGGAAACAAATGAGAGAGAAGGGGAGAAAAATAGAGAAAGAGAGAGAAATGAGAAAATGATGGAGAGAGAAAGAGAGGAAAAAAAGAAACAAGAGAGAGAGAGAGAGAGAGAGAGAGAGAGAGAGAAGGGGGACAGAGGGAGAGAGAAATGAGAGAGAGCTGGAGGGAGAGAATGAAAGAGAGAGGGAAATGAGGGAAATGAGAGAGAAGGGGAAAGAAAGAAAGGAAAGAAAGAAAAACAGAAAAAGAAGGGAAGGAAGGAAGGAAGGAAGGGAGAGGGAGAGGAAAAAGAGAAAAACAGAAGAGAGGGAGAGAGAGAGAGAGAGACCCATTTCCCACAGAAAACACCCAGAGCCACAAAACCCAGCTAGCCGTGGCTGGGGCAGGTCATGTGATTGGGTGGGAGTGACATTGAGTTGGCAACGCCTACCCAGGGTTTGTGGCTCCCGGTGTTTTCTTTTCTATGGGAAACGGGTCCAAATGGCTCTTTGAGTGTTTAAGGTTGCAGACCCCTGGACTAGATGACCTACAAAGTCCCTTCCAACTCTGTAAATCTGTTTATCTTTTTGTGCATATGCAAATCTAACCATTTTAACAAACGGAGACCTGTTTCCACTAATTCGGAGTCTTTATTGTCCAAAATCAACAAGGTGAAGAGGGTGGTATGGAAGTTCAGCCCAAAACAACTCGAGGGCATCACTGTGTGAAAAGTTAGTGAAATTATTTCAAAAGCTGTTGTTGAATCTGAGGTTGTTGCCCATTCTTTGCCCAGTTTCTGCCAACTTTAGTGCATTTAGCACATATCAATAATGTTTAATGCATTTTGTTATCAAGAAAACTCCTACTGTTTGCAAGATTACATTTCTAACATCTCCTACGGTGTTGATTGGTGTTTCCACCACATAGGGAGCAAATCCATCTTATGATCTCCACGTATTTAAAACTGGTAATGGCAAATAATCAGTAGAGTCAACCTGATGTCACCAAAAAAGCCATTTTTGTTGTTTTTCCCAAAGTGACTGAAAAGAACAGCTTCACAGAATTAAACATTTTTCCAACTTTGTTCATCTAAATGCTTTTTTTCAACCTCTTTAAAAGTACATCTTTTAAAGAACAGACACTATTCAGTTAAATTTGATGCCTAGTGACTTTGTGGACATGTCCAACATATTTTGTATCATATCTAATTAGCATTACATACAACAACACAGGGGCGGGTTCCTAATTTTTTTACTACCACTCTGTGGGCGTGGCTTATTTTGTGGGTGTGGCTTGCCGGCCATGTGACTGGGTGGGCATAGCTTCTCGGACTGCTGAAGGGAGGGGAACTGAGATAGGTCCTGCCGCCCGTTCTTTCAGCATCTCACATGCTCCCTCAGCCATCCTCCCCTGCTTGGACTCACTGTGGGGTAGGAAGCTCGGCTTCTGGGCATGAGCAGAAGAAAAAAAAATTAAAACATTTTTTTAAAAAAATGGCGGCGCCCAGGCACTGGCAACTGACCGCACCGGTACTGTGATGTCACCAGCAGGCCACTACCGGTGCGATAGAGTGGACCGCACCTGTAGGAACCCACCACTGCAACAACATACACACGCACATACATTTTTTCACTCCCCAGTTTGATGAAATGATTCCCATGCTATTTAATTCTGTAGTGGGCATAATAGTACATCCATAAGAAAAATTCTTATCTGTGATCTTGAAATCAAGAAAATATTCAATTATCAGTTTCTCTCTTAATAGGCTCATTCTATGGGCAACCTGATCGCTGTAACTTCTACCACGTTGGAAAAATCAACTACTGGTATTGTAAATTCATCTGTTGCTATGTATATAAAGAAGTTAATGAATCCAGCTGAATCGGTTATGTGTGTGTGCTTTCTGGATTTAATTTTGCAACAAACTCTAATGCAGCCTGGTCCCTCCAGATGTTTGGGCCTTTAATTCTCAGAGTTTACTTTCTGTGGGTCATATGAATTGGGTGTGATGGGAGAAACTCCACATTTCTTCTGGCATTTGGCCTATTCAGTATTCAGATATCACGTGAGTGACATACAGGTGAAACTCGAAAAATTAGAATATCGTGCAAACGTTCATTTATTTCAGTAATGCAACTTAAAAGGTGAAACTTTTCAGAGGTCCGATATTGTTCTATGTACAATCCTTGTTTTATTGATTGCATGTAATATTCTAATTTTCTGAGATGGTGGATTTGGGGTTTTCATGAGCTGTACCCCATAATCATCGCAATTATGACAAATCACGGCTTGAACTATCTTGCCTTGCATGTTATGAGTCTCTCTCATATATTAAGTTTCACCTTTTAAGTTGCAGTACTGAAATAAATGAACGTTTGCACGATATTCTAATTTTTCGAGTTTCGCCTGTATCTATTAGACAAATCCACAATTGGCATGCAAAACATACTCAATGATTGCTCATCAATGTTTGAGTTGGAAAGAGCCTATTAGCTTAAATAATATTTTCATCAGCACCTTGAATGAAGCAGTAGAGAGTGAACGCTTATCAGGGGTTGCAAATGATAACTAGAGACAGTATTCAGAATTATTTTAATTGGCTAATGAGTTGAAAGAATAGAATTACATAGGGACAAATACAATCTTCTCTCATTAGGAAAAATAAATTAAATGTGGCGCTGGAAAAAAGAGAAAAAAAGGATGACCAAGCAGTAAAGTGGTTGGGCTCAATTACAGTGGTGATGCACATAGTGTTGGAAGACCTGAAAGGCCAGGTTAGGGATAGATCTTCATGGAGGATAATATGGTTGCTAAGTATGGTATGGCTGCTAAGAGTTGACAACAACCTGATGGTACATAATTAATCATTAATTATGATATGACCAAGGAGAGATTCAACCTGGAAGTGAGGAGAAACTTTCTGATGGTGAGAGCGATCAACCAGTGGAACAGCTTGCCAGCGGAGGTTGTGAGAGCCCCAACACTTGCGACCTTCAAGGGGAGACTGGACTGCCATCTGTCTCAAATGGTGTAGGAACTCCTGCTTGAGCAGGGGGTTGGACTAGATGACCTACAAGGTCCCTTCCAACTCTAATAATAAATCTAAATCTAAATCATAGAACAGGGGCAGCAACATTGCTGGGGGATCAGAAATGCCAAGGTGGCAGATAGAACATTATGGCACCAGCCCCACCCTTTTTGAATATATACACACATATACATACTCTTCTGATTTTGGCAGCATGCTGCAGACCCTACTGGGCAGAAGGAAAAACATGTGTGAAAAAGATCTTAAAATTCTACCTGATCATAAACTGCTAAAAAAAAAAGCAGGGTACATTAAGAGATATGTAAGTTCTAAACCAGAGGTCTTCAAACTTGACAACTTTAAGACTTGTGGACTTCAACTCCCAGAATTCTTCAGCCAGCATAGCTAGCTGGAGAATTCTGGGAGTTGAAGTCCACAAGTCTTAAAGTTGCCATGTTTGGGGACCCCTGTAAAACCATTGGGAGTTGTAATTCCAGTCTACTCTCCATTGGCCTGAATCATGTCCAACCCACCTCTAAGAAATTTCTAGAAAAAGAGGAGCAAGTTCCAAGGGCAACAAGAATGAACTAAAACAAAAATCCTATGATGTTTAGCTTTGAAGAAGGACAATGAGGGGAGATACAGCAGCACTTTTCAAGTAACTTAAGGGATACCCAACAAAAGAAGGCCAAGAACAGTTCCCTGTCAGCCCAGAATACAGGAAATATAATGATTATTTGACGATACAACTGACTGAATGCCAGGAAAAAGTTCCTAACAACAAGAGCAGTCTGACCAGAGAATCAAGTGCCAGGATTGATACTGTCTAACCTTGCAAAAAGAATGCAGTATCTCAAGAGGGCCTATTGCGAATTCCCTACCCTACTTGTAAGGTCAGGAGGACATGGACCAGATGTGTGGATCCTGTGTGACCTCCCTGCTCTGCAATTCTCCTGTCAACTCGTGAAGCTTCCCTGACCTGCTCTCGAGTTGCCAAAGGCAGGAGGACAGGAAATTGCGCCTTGCAGCTGCACCAAGGAATTTACTCCTCAGTCATAACAAGATGCATTCGGGCTGACCAAGTCAAGGCCATCTCCGTGGATACCAGCAATGCCTGGAAGGGAGTGACTTCTGCAACCCGCAAAATTACCTCGTTGGGGAATGTGACGCACTTTGGGGGAAGGCTCAGAGGCAAGGCGTGAAGGGGTGAAGACAGAGTTGGCTTCACCTAGGTAAAACTGACATGGTGCTCCTAATAAAAGACTGGATTTTTATTGCTGGATAGCTTGAGACTCTTGATTGCGTTAGGGCACTGGTCGGAACCCTGACATCTCCATTTCCAGGGGTTTCTGAAGCTCTGCCTTGCTAGCATTTTGTAAAATGGTCAAAACAATTTTATTGCACTAAACCTTTTAGCTGAGTTGATTGTTTTGTGGCATTTTTCTCAAAGAAAGGTGGTCTTTTGTCTAACTTATCTAATGTTTTAATTCTGGTGGACACCACTCAGAATCTTCAGATTGGGAATGACTAGAACCCCTATTAACAAATAAACAATACATTAACGGAATTAAGGCAGATGTGAACTCTTCTGGACTGAATGTCTTTGGGAAAAGACTGGACAGCCATCTGCCAGATCTCTTTTAACTTAGATTGCTGTACTGAGAAGAGAATTAGACTTGATGTCTAAATCATCTAGTGTTATGATCTCCACATTTTGCTAGATTTTTAACAATCAAAGCCCATCTTCTGAAATTGGTGCAAATTTTAAATGACAGGAAGGAATTCTTTTATCAGGCACTAAAGATGAAATCTTGACTTCTGTAAAAGGCCTCTTTCCTCCTTGGCACAATTTGAATATTGCATTTTTCTGAAAGGAAAATGGTTGGTTGCTGCCGGTTCCAACCGGTTCTTTAGAATGGTAGCGGAAATTTACTGCCGCTCGTTGAACCGGCAGCGATGACCGGCGGTCCACACTCCTGAACTGGTCCTCTGGTCACCGCGGATTACAAAAAAAACCCTCTGCTCATGCGCAAAGGCTTCTGCGCATGCGCAGAGGGTCATTTCTGGGTGTTTTGCACAAGGTGACGGGGGCGCGTGCACTTCCGTCATGATGCAAACTGGTAGGGAAGGTAAGTGGAACCAACCCCTGAAGATGAGGGTTATTCCCGCACAATATTTTGCCTGTGAAATGGGGATAGGGTCAAGATAGTACTTGAATTGCACCTGGAAGCTTACTGGAAGCCAGTGCAACTTATGAAGATGTGTTTATATTATTTTTGATTTTTTTCTTTTGGGGATGGAGGAGGAGGAAGGATCATCTTAAATTCAGGATTATTCCCATTTTGATTAAATGTCATACTATATCTTGATCAGGGGTGGGTTCCTCCCAGTTCGGACTGGTTCGCTTGAACCGGTCGCAACCCACTGGTGACGTCACGATGACATCACCGAACCGGATCAGTTGGTGCCGGTCTGTGGGCGCCGCCATCTTTTTTAAAAAAATTATTTATTTTTTCTTCTGCGCATGCGCAGAAGCCGAATTTCTGGCACTGCGCATGCGTCGCCATTTTATTTTGGGCGTTTTTATTTTGGGGGGGGTTTGCACTGCGCATGTGGCACAGGAGGAAGCGAACCGGCAGCAAGGTAAGTTGGAACCCACCCCTGATCTTGATAGTAATAGAACAGTTAGTTTGGATGCTGAAAACATATTTCCTTTATTTCTTTACCCAAAATTAACGGAGAAATTGTCCCATCATTACCTGGAGATTTGGTACCAAATTTTAACAGTGTAATCTTGAGGTTTTTCAAGTGTCTCAGGAAAGGAACTAGCAGTTCATGCTGTAAAATCTATAAGCAAAAGAAATGCATAACATCTGGAGTATCACAGAAAATGACTTGAGGGCCACCTGTGTTGGTGGACCATGCTCTGAAATTCAATGAGTAACCCTAAAGACACCAAGTCAGAGGAAACTGTCTTTGAACTGGTTACTTATTGTCCACATGTTCATCTAGTAGATGCTGCCTGGATTCTAATCTTCAGTTGTCCCTTCAATCTTTCCTAGAGTCTGATTTCTATGCTGTGGCCTTCTTGGACATTTAGTATTCTTTCAGTGTCCGCCTCTCCTGGTGCATGTCTGTGCAAGCAATCAGTGTGTATCAGACACTTCTGCCTGCTTAATCAACTAAACAAACGGCACTCCTTAAATCTCACGCCATGTGAATTTATTACCCATAGAAACTTATAGAGTTAGCTATCGGCCCTGCAACACCAGAGCAGATGGCACCTCTGGAGGCCATTTTGGTCAATAGTATAAAAACATGTTCTAGGCCTTCCCACAGAGGTGTGAAAAGCTAAGGATTAAGGGGTTTTTTTTGCTTTGAAATTAGTGGCATCATTATAACTGGATTAACAGGTGGAATTTGGGGGGGGGAGGCTGCAGGTCAAGGGTATTGTGGAAGTCCCTGGAATAAAGCCAGAGAGGTTGTATCACTAGCAAGCGATAAGACACCAAGAAGATAAGCATTGTCTAGTTGTACCTCATGATTCTTGACAAATGTATCTTTTCTTTTATGTACACTGAGAGCATATGCACCAAAGACAAATTCCTTGTGTGTCCAATCACACTTGGCCAATAAAGAATTCTATTCTATTCTATTCTATTCTATTCTATTCTACTCTATTCTATTCTATTCTATTCTATTCTATTCTATTCTATTCTAGTTTGCCAAATGTGGTTACATTCTGTTGCTTGTTAGTAATGTACAGCTGCCCAACTCACAGCAGCTCGGGCAATGAAATGAAATGATGCCTCCTTGAGTGTGAACAGAAGTGGAGTTTCAACCTATCAACTGTGACCAGGGGTTCAAACGGCCAATGAAAGACCAGGAGATGGAAAATTTGCGAGCTAAGACCTCTTGGCATTTCAGTGTCCTTCTTGATTATATGGCCAGTTGACAGAGGTCACTGCCAGGGTCCAAGTAGCCTTGGAAGTCATGGACACAGCCCAGGCATCGTGAAAATCTTTAATAGAATAACAGAGTTAGCCGGGACCTTGGAGGTCTTCTAATCCAACCCCCTGTTCAAGCAGGAAACCCTATACCATTTCAGACAAATGGTTATTCAATCTCTTCTTTAAAACTTCCCATGTTGGAGCATCCACAACTTCTGGAGGCATGTCGTTCCACAAATTAATTGTTCTCACTGTCAGAAAATCTCTCCTTAGTTCTAGGTTGGATCTCTCCTTGATTAGTTTCCACCCATTGCTTCTTGTCCTGCCTTCAGCTACTTTGGAGACTAAGTTGACTCCCTCTTTGTGGCAACCCCTTAGATGTGTTGGTAAGAACAGGTGACAGCTTACAACTTTCCTGGATGAATGAAACCATCAGTATAGCAAAGTGGGATGGTGGAAGTCTGAGAAGAATAGTCTTGCCATATGAAACAAGTATAGTGCTATATTTATTATCATTTGGATGAGGGGGCACAATCGCTCAACAGCTAAAGACGTTGAGCTTGTCAGCTGAAAAGTTGACAGCCCTGGTATGAGACCCAAGAGCCGTGCAACAGGGTGAGCTTCCGTTCCTGCCCCAGTTCCTGCCCACCTAGCAGTTTGAAAACATGCAAATGCAAGTAGATTAATAGGTACCACTTCAGTGGAAAGGTACCAGCATTCCATGCACCTTGGCATATAGTCATGCTGATCACATGACCACAGAAATATTTTCAGACAATGCTGGCTCCCTTGGCTAACAAACAGAGATCCTACTACCCCCCAGAATCGGACATGGCTGGACAGGGAAACCTTTACTTTTTTTTTAACCTTTAGTGCTGGATGATGGGCCCCTCATCATCAGATGGCATTCAATGTGCTACTGAGGAAGAGCTGAAGGTCTTTCAGAGTATTAATGGTCTTTATGCCATGGCTGGATTACTAGCTGATGATTTTGCTATTGCAAGAAAAGAAAATTCAAAGCTGCAATGACAGAATTCCAGTGGGAATATGTAAAAAGCACAAGCATAGGAAAAATCAACACAGTGCAAGAGGAAGTGAATTAACTACAAATTGACATCTTGGCTATCAGCGAATTGAGATGGATCGGACTTGAACTCTTTCAGAAGATCACACTCAGATCACAATAAAAGAGTGCTGTTTTCACAGTCAGGGAAAATAGGGAAAAGATAGTACTTGAGTACAGCGTAGTCGATGACTGAATAATATCACTTAGGACATGGGCTCCAGCATGAGTCCAAAAGCTCGGAAGACAAAACCTCTGGTTCTGGTGACTGACCCAGGTTGGATCCTGCAATATCAGTTAGATTTTGTGGACAACGCTTTAATATGATCGCAATCCAACTTTATGCTCCAAACACTGATGCTCACAGAATGTACAAGTTAAATGTGCCACTTGTGGTAGAGCATTGGAATGCCAACGTTGGAAATAGTTAGGACAAAATATATTTTTATTGTTATTTTTTTATTTTTTTATTTTTGTCAAGCATGTATCAGATAACAGATATAAGTATAAACATGTTTATGAATACATGAAATGGATACAAATAAATGGGGACATTAGGACAGGGATGTTAGGCACGATAGTGCACTTATGTATGTCTAGCCAATCTAGACAACAGACACAGTAGCCCACCGATTGGAAGAGACCAGTCTAAATGCCAATACCAAGAAAAGGAGACATAACAGTGTCTGTAAATGTTCATACAATAACCTTAATTTCACATGCTAGCAAAATAACACTTAGGATAATTCAAAATACATGTATATGGAAAAGGAAATATTTGATTTTAGAAAAGGTCAAGAAACAAGAAATGTTACTGCTAAAACACCTGGCTATTAAGAAAGCTAAAGAATGGCAAAAAAGCAATCAATATATGTTTGTTTGATTGATTACATAATCAAAGGTCTTTGATTATGTCAACCATGTCAAGTTTTGGAATGTCCTTAGCAAAAGAGGAACCGAGGTGGTGCAGCGGTTAGAGAGCAGTACTGCAGGCTACTTTAGCTGACTGTAATCATTTGAGTTCAGCTGTTCAAATCTCACCGGCTCAGGGTTGACTCAGCCTTCCATCCTTCCGAGGTAGGTAAAATGAGGACCCAGATTGTTGGGGGCAATGTAAAATATATACTGTATATTGTTTAATGGTGTAAACCGCTTAGAGCGTGCTTGCACTATGAGGCGGTATATAAATCTCATAAATAAATAATAAATAAATAACTTCAGAATATCTCATTGTTCTCACGCGAAACCTATATGTGGGTCAGGAAGCTATAGTGCAATTGGAATATGGTGAAATCAATTGGCAGCAGGTCAGCAAAGAAGTGAGATAAGGCTGCCTTATCTCTTTTAGCTGTTCAACCTATATATTGAATATACATTGAAGGAAGCTGTATTGGAAGAAGAAAACTGAGGTTTAAAAATTGTAAGAACAAACACAAATAAACAATGCTGATGACACTATTCTGGTGATGCTACTCTGATAGCTGAAAATGCAAATGATCTGGAAGCTCTAATAATGAAAGACAAAAGCACAATGAAGAAATGGGATTAATAAAAATTTAATTTAAACCAAACTACTGACAACAGGTACCACAACCAACATTAAAAGTGACAGTGAGGATAGTGAAATGTTGGGCAACTTCTCCCTTTTAGGGCTATTAAAAGGAATTAGCTGTCAGATCTGCCTCAACTTAGACTTCTCAGTAAAAACAATCCTTAACACAATCAGGTTGAGAAAGGTATGATTTACTAGAAGCCAAGTGAAATACAATAGTGCAAAGCCAGAACTGAAATTCGCAGGCCAAAACCCCAAGTGAAAACTTTTCCCCGCTTAGACACTTCCCATTGCTGGTCCCCTGCTGTCCCGTCAATTTCAAAGAAGATGTTTTGGAAACGGCCACTCTGATTATAGGCTGGCTTGCAGCTGCATTCTTCTCATCTCCAAGCGACCTTGAAACATCGTCTCAGGCAGGCACTTTCACTTCCTTAACTTTCACTTTCTCCCAAGCGCTCCCCCTCCTTCCCCCCTCCCCCCCAGGTTTCATGGCAGACTGGTCCCAAACTGAATGCAGAGAGCAGGCAGGAGGTGGCAGTTCTGACATTAGCAGTTAAGAAATATTGCACAAATTAGCCCTCGGTAAGGTATCGATAAAGGCCTAGGGAAAGATGCTCAGAAGTTATGACGTGTATGCCTATGAATATCAGAATAGCCCAAGCAAGGACTTTACCTGTAAGACTCTATGGAAGCAAAAGTTGGACTTTGAAGAAGCAGGATAGAAAATCTACTGAAACTTTTGAACTTTGGTACTGGACAACTCTTGGGAATAGGATGAAAAGTCAAGAAAATAAATACATTATAGAATAAATCAATTCAGAGTTCTCACTTGAGGCACAAATGACCCAGACTCTATCATATTTTAGATTCATTATGCAAAAACCTATCTGTTGAGAAATCAATGATACATGGGAAAGGTGGAAGGAAAAGGACAAAAGGCTCCCACCAAAGAAGATGGTTTTGATTACAGCAGTGATGGGTACACCATTGGAAAAGCTAAAGAGCCAGGTTGGTGACAGATCATCCTGGGGAATGTCAATCTGTATGGCTAAATGTCTATGGAGATTCTCAGTCATCCAGGTCATGGTTGTCCCAAAGGTGCTTTTTCAAGAGGCAATTGAACTTTCTGGTTTTTCTTTGAAGATGTTTCGCTTCTCATCCAAGAAGCTTCTTCAGCTCTGACTGGATGGTGGGGGAATGGAAGGATATATACTCCTTGCAGACAGCTGGTCATTTGCAAGGAGTATGAATCCTTCCATTCCCCACCATCCAGTCAGAGCTGAAGAAGCTTCTTAGATGAAAAGCAAAACATCTTCAAAGAAAAACCAGAAAGTCCAGGTGCCTCTTGGGAAAAGCACTTTTGGGTCAATCAGCATGGTCGCTAAGAGTCAACCCTGACTTGATGGCACATGTTCAACTGTGGGAACACAACCAATGATAGTATATTCAATAAGCTATGATTAAACTATGGCTATGCAAATCTAATCACAGGCTGGCACAAATGCAAACTTCAACAAGAATTCAGTGAAATAATTGCAATTCTCATTTCTTTTCCTCAGCTTTGCTCACCTATTTGACTTATCTCCAATCACCATAATGCAGCTATCTCAGCCAGAGAGCGAGCAAAATAGTATGGCAAAGTGCCTTCTGTTTGCTTATAAAGGCATTCTTCTTCTCTCTCCCCCCCCCCCACCCGCCCCTCTTATGAAGGTCTGGGACTTTATTAGCTTCCAGAGATTTAGGATCCTGCCTCTGACATTGGCTTCCCCACCTCCTTGCTGGAGGGGATACACGTGATTAATCTTCACCGCACCTCTCACTTAATAGGAACATGGCTATAAATGTAATCATGCAGTTTATGAGCTGTGCAGATCTGCTGGGCTCAGCAGAATCAATAAGGAAGGGAAGATGGCAACAATGGCCTTTTCTCTTCCTGCATTCGGTAGATACAACTGGTTTATTATAGATGACAGATTACAGATTACTAGAGTTGGAAGGGACCTTGTAGGTCATCTAGTCCAACCCCCCGCTCAAGCAGGAGTCCCTACACCATTTCAGACAAATGGCAGTCCAATCTTCTTTTGAAAGTCTCAAGTGTTGGAGCTCTCACAACCTCCGTAGGCAAGCTGTTCCACTGGTTGATCGCTCTCACTGTCAGAAAGTTCCTCCTTATTTCCAGGTTGAATCTCTCCTTGGTCAGTTTCCATCCATTATTCCTTGTCTGGCCTTCTGGTGCCATAGAGAACAGCCTGACCTCCTCCTCTCTGTGGTAGCCCCTCAAGTATTGGAACACTGCTATCATGTCTCCCCTGATCCTTCTCTTCAATAGACTGGCCATGCCCAGTTCCTGCAACCGCTCTTCGTATGTTATATTTTCCAGTCCCCTAATCATCCTGGTTGCTCTCCTCTGCACTTTCTCTAGAGTTTCAATGTCTTTTTTGTAGTGTTTTTGTAGTGTTATTGTAGTGGTTGCTACAAGTAGTTTAGTCCAGCCACTCAGAACTATATTTAAGCCACTGGGGTGTTTCAACAAAAAAAGCAATCCAATGTTCTCCAGATCTTTTGAGTTACAGTTCCTTGGAATTGTCACTGCTGGGTTGGGGTTAATGGGTGCTAAAGTGCAAAATATCTGGACTGGTGACTATCAGATTGCCCTATTTCTGCTCTTTAAGAACTCTCTGAGGTCCCTAATTCATTACACAGGTCTTGGAAAGTTTCATAATTCTGTAATAATGTGTGTGGAAAGGGACTTCAACCAGTCAGATTTCTACTTATTGCACACTAGCGTTCTGGTTACAATAGAGCAGGGGTGTCAAACTCGCGGCCTGTGGGCCAGATGCGTCACGCGCTGGTCACACCCATGCTTGGTTTAGCGAAGGAGGGGGAAGTCACAATATGTCACATGATGACAACGGGACGCTGCAAGTTTGACACCCCTGCAGTAGAGCATAGTGGTCTTGAAGGGAAGCAATTAAGCTAAAGTATCAGCATCTAGGCATCCAATTATCCAAAACCACTGACCTAGAGGTGGAGCTCTTGCCTCACAATCAGGAGGTTGTGAGTTCGATCCTAGCTAGAGGCAGATGTAGGTTCTCCTGCTTGGGCAGGGGGTTGGACTAGATGACCTGCAAGGTCCCTTCCAACTCTGTTAATCTGTTAATCTTTCTTCTGAGTCCAGGACTTTGCTTCTCTGGAGGCCAAGGGGAAATAAAAAATAATTTTCCCCCATAAAGGAGAGATATGGAGGAATATGCCATGTTGGTAAATTTAATAGAATCCTAAAATATAAAGTTGTAAGGGATCTTGAGGATCATCTAGTCTGCTCTAGAGAACCCATGGAGATGGCAATTTATTTTTTATTATTTAGCATATAGCATCTACAGAAGACATGTAATCACTGATAAGCAAATTTAATTTAAATAAAGTGTCAACTTTATTGTAAAAGAGATATGTAAAATATATGATATTCTTATGCAATATAGGAAATAAAATCTTAAATATTAAATTAAGATAAAACCACAATAAAATCATGATCACATGGGGCCACAGAATTTCAATGCAATGAATATTATAATTCAATATCTAAGGAAGCTGACCATCTAACCGCTTCTGGTGTGGCTGTGATGAGATCATGCCAGATGCCTTGAAATTTCCTGAGGAGACATTCTTGAACTATATGGGTTATAGGTTGTTCCGGAGCACCATAGTCACATTGTGGACTCTCAGCCATTCTCCACTTAAAGAGTATTGCCTTCGTTCTGATAAGGCCTATCCTGATTCTATTCAGGGGGCTCCATTTTCTGGGGTGGGGGTGGGGGGCAGCGGAATCCCTGAAAGTGGTTTTGTTGGATCTGCATGATCTGTTTCATTGTGGTTATTAAAAGTCACCCGTCTTAATCCACCATTCTTCCTGTAGATCATAAGGCTGTATATTTTATCCCAAATTAGTTTCCTAGACTCAAGCCTGGTGAGAGGTAGAGGTAGAGACCAGAGGTGGGTTCCTGCCGGAGCTGCCGGGTGCACAGCTCTGGTAGGAAGCGACCGATTGCGCAATTTGTGCACGACCGCTCCGGAGCCCTCTCTGCCGGTCCACCACACGTGTCGCCATTTTTTTCTGTTAATTTTTGGGCGATTTTGCTTCTGCGCATGCGCGGAAGCAAAATCGCACCAAAATCTCACGAGGGGACGCATGCGAGAGAGAGATTTTGGCGAGATTTCGCTTCTGCGCATGCGCGGAAGCAAAATCATGCCAAAATCTCTCTTGCACATGTGTCCCCTCGCAAGATTTCAGCACGATTTTGTTTCCGCGCATGCGCAAAAGCAAAATCGCACGTAGTGGGCGCGTGTGCGCCCAAAGCGTGGCGATGCACGTGCAGCGCACCGGCACCGGTAAGGGAGCAACCCGCCGCTGGTAGAGAGGTAGAGAGTCTAATCTATATATATAAAAACGAAAACCACTCACACATTAATCATGAAATCTCCAGAACCGTAAAGTCTACAAACTTGAAATTTGCCACCTATGTTCCTCTTGGCTTCTAGGTGCTCACTAAGAAAGGATTTTCAAAAATGACCATCGGAGGATGAGTATTTCTTATATTATTATTAACAAGCTCTGATGCTAAGGAGTTCTACTCCCCCCTCCCAACCTGAAAAGAAATCTGATCCAAATGCAAAACACAAGCAGAGGGGTTTCAGTTTCGCTTTTGCTTTCACAGCAGCAAGCAGCTTTACTACAGAACAGTTGAGCTAAGCCTTCCTGTCTCCTTCTTGCTCACACAGCAAATACTGTTTGAGTTCCAAACACCACTCAACTCTCTCACACACTAACAGGATGCTAGCCAGATTTATTTATTTATTATTTATTATGGTGTTCTTATATGCCGCCCAACTCCCAAAGGACTCAGGGCGGCATACAACAGAGAAAAATACAAGGCACCAATTCATAAATATTACATTTAAAAACAGATATAAAAATTAAAAAAACACAATATTTAAAATCGTCCAATACTCATTCAACAACCGTACATACTTGGGGTGAGCTCGAATGGATTAAGCTCTACCCCCAGCCTGCAGGAAAAGCCATGTCTTGACAGCTTTCCGGAAGGCCAGCAGAGTGGGGATAGTTCGGGTCTCTGGGGGAAGTTGGTTCCAGAGCGCGGGGCCTGCCACAGAGAAGGCTCTCCCCCTAGGGCCCGCCAGGCATGAATACCAATGGATGCTGATAGGCAGAGACAGATTCCCACCCCCTTGTTTTCCTCCTCAGTTCAGACGAATCTGTCCTACTGTAACACCAGTCAAAGGGAAAAGAGGCAAAAGAGGCAGGAAAAAATTTACAGATGCGATTAGGAAAACACAAGTAAGGGAAGCTGCCTGTTTCTCCCATGGCCAGTTCTATGTGGCATGCTCCGAGTAAGTTCACCTGACAGCCTGGTCATCCTCCAGCCAGACAGCAAAACTAGGAATGTTGTTTACAGGGAGGTCCTGAGCAATTCATCTGAGGGATGAATTGAAAGTCTATGCTATGCAAATAATGTCTTCATCTGTAACAGAAACTTAGCTTACCTTGTCTAACGAAATAATACAGTCCCTTTTTTAACTACTCATTAATTTTCAAGCTTTAAGTGTCAATTTATCAAGCCCCATCACATAGTTTTGTAGCGAAGCACGGGTATCAGATAGTCTATATATATAAAAGCGAAAAACATGCACGCAGCATCACAAAATCTCCAGAAATGTAAAGCCTACAAACTTGAAATTTGGCACGTATGTTCTTCTTGGCTTCTAGGTGCTCACTTAGAAAGGATTTTTCGAAATGGCCATCAGAGCATTAGTATTTCTTATATTATTATTAACACACTCTGATGCTAAGGAGTTAGATGTTCTACTCCCCTCCCCACCTGAAAAGAACTCTGTTCCAATTGCCACTTGGGCGTGGCCAGCGTGTGATTCATCCGGCCTGTGGGCTGGGAGTTTGGAGAGGATCAATGGGGCCAGCCTGAGGGAGAGAAGGGGATAAGATAGGAGAGGCCTCTGTGGGGCAAGCCTGAGGGAGAGAAGGGGATAGGAGAGGAGAGGCTTCTGTGGGGCAAGCCTGAGGGAGAGAAGGGGAGAGGAGAGGTTTCTGTGGGGCAATCCTGAGGAGAGAAGGAGAGAGGAGAGGCCAATCATAACTACTCATTAATTTTCAAGCTGTAAGTGTCGATTTATCAAGCCCAATCACATAGTTTCGTAGCGGAACATGGATATTCAGCTAGTATTTAATGTATTAGACCAAGGGTGGCCAAACTACAGCTCTTTGAGGACCTGTGGACTGCAACTCCCAGAATTCCCGAGCCAGCCATGCTTGCATGGCTGGCTCAGGAATTCTGGGAGTTGAAGTCCACAGATCCTCAAAGAGCTGTAGTTTGGCCACCCCTGTATTAGACGATCTCTTGGAGTTGATGGCATGTTTATCTTATACAACTCACAGACTATCTGTTGTTGTCACCTGAGATCAGGAGGGGCAATGTTAGAAAGAACCTTGGAGCCTTGAGAGCGGTGTGGGTTTAACGGTTCCAGATATTATGCCATTAAGGCAATGAGGGAAATATTCAGAAGCCATTACAAAAAAAATGGAAAAGGACAGAAATTATTTGAGCCCTTGCACTTAACAAAAGAAGAGACACAGGCTGGATCCTCTCTGTCCCACTATGTCTATATGTCTGCCTGCCTGTATCTGTGTGTGTTTATCTGTGTAAGTAGGCGGGAGAGGAAAAAAAACATTTGGATTCTGTTAAAATAGCCTACCTCATTAAGCTTAGAGTAATTCTATGTTTTTGGTGGAGTCTATTTCCTATTGAGACCACCTTTAAGGGTGATAAGGGATATACCTGTATAACAAAGGAATTTTCAAATAAATTTTACCACAGGGCCTTCTCTGACGTCATATTCTGCAGAAGACCATATACTCAACATTTCATTTTGAAATCAAATAGATGAGAGAGAAAGAGAGAACGTCATAGAAACAGGGAGGGAAGGAGGGAGGGAGAGAGAGAGAGAGAGAGAGAGAAATGAGAGAGAGAGAGATTTCAGTAACAGGTGAAACTAAATGTAAATCTATGTCTTCAATGGGGGAAAAAAACCTTAATATTTTTACCTTCTGTTAATTATACCCTTAGGTTTCGTAATTCTCATGTTTTAGCATCTGTCCTCCTGTTTCTAACCCAAAACAGTTTTAGTAACACAATCTTTAAAAATGCATAAAGAAGGAGATATATATATATATATATATATATATATATATATATATATATATATATATATATATATATATATATATATATATATATATATATATATATATATATATATATATATGATATGTTGTCAAGCTTCCCATCTCACCCGACTTATTTTTATACTCACATATACACACAACAAATTAATTTAAATAATTAAATAAGAAGCTGCCCTGCTGCAGAGCAAAATGCCAGATTGTAGCATTGTTTTGATTTCCAAGATTGCCTTCTGGGATCCATAGAAATCCCCTAAGTATTTGTAGAAAACAAAAATTGTGATGTCTGCAACTCCAGACTTCGTGGAAATATATCCAGAAGGGAAAAAGGGAAGAATAAAAGTATAAGCACATGTGATAATCAGAGGTATTGCAGCTGCTGGTACACATGCTCACAGGTTTGGCTTAGAAACACTCACTCACACACTCACAACCTGTGGAGGCACATGGACCTTGTAATCCCCTCCTCCCTTGCTTTCTAGCTGAGGTTCCCACATAGATGCAGCTAGAACAGACGACACACACAGCCCTGGTCAACAGCCAGCAAATGTTGAGGGACACACACAAATCTTTTATAACTGAACACTGGGGCACAACAGGTTCTTTACAATAGACAAAGACCCAGTGAATTTAAACCAACAGCAAAACTATACAGGTGCTTCTTTCTCACATGAACACATCCCTATTCTTCTCAACTAGGCTGCCAAGTACTAGATAGAGGGATGGGAGCCACCAAGTTTGGATCCAAAGACAACTCAAAGAGTGGATTGACTGTTCTTGCTTTATTGATTAGCTGGAATTGGGCTTTTGTTCATGTGGCCAGCATGGCTATATGCCAAAGGCACACATAAAGTGGTTACCTTCCCACCAAAGGGGTACCTATTAAACTACTTGCATTACCCAACTTCCTTTGTCTCGTTCAGGTGACATTTTCCCCTTTATTTACTTACCAAATTGTTTTCTTCTTATCTATCCCGCCCCCCAAAAAAATTTCAATAAGATTCCTGGGTGTTGTTGTTGTTGTTGTTGTTGTTGTTGTTGTTGTTGTTGTTCTCTTTACTTACATGTCCTGCTTCAATCTTTAGTTATAGCAATTTTGGCCTCGTCTCACCCTGCCATCTTTATTTTTTCTGACCACTTTCTCCATAGATGGCCTTAAATTTAACACAACAAATAGCACATTATCTATGGCTAAGGGATTTGAAGAGATATTTAAAGTGTATGCAAAGAATGTTCAACACTGATTAATACAATAGAACAGGGGTGTCAAACTCAAGGCCCGGAGGCCAGATCCGGCCCGTGGGGTGCTTAGATCTGGCCCATGGGGCCACCCTGGAAACAGTGAAGGACTGGCCCACAGTGCCTCTACCAGAGAAAACAGAGCTCGGGAGAGCCCTTCCGAGCTCTGTTTTTGCTGGCAGAGGGTTGCAGGAGGCCGTTGTAGCCAAAAACGGAGCTCGGGAGCCCATTTTCTCTGGCAGATGGCTCGGGCCATCACAGGCACCCCCAACACAAGTGACATAGAGCTGGCCACACCCACCCCAACCACTCCCACTCTGGCCCCCTCGTGGTCAAACACAACCCTGTTGCGGCCCTCAATGAAATCGAGTTTGACACCCCTGCTTAGAACAAAATAGACCAGAATTGGTTAACGGATGATGTAGATTCAAGAAATAAGAATGAATAAGAATGAGCTGAATGAAATTACAGTAATGCAGTATTGTTGGATTTGATCCAAAGACACAAATCTTGATAGGTTTAAAGCAGTGATTCTTAAATGGGGGTAATTTGAGCATATCCATGGGGCAATTAAGCAATTTGAACTGGAGTCAAGGATCCAGTTTGGGATTGTTACTGCCAAGAAGTTGTGTAAAACAACAGAGTCCAGGGAGTTTTTTTTGTCTTTGTAAAGGTAATGACATTATTCAAGACTGGGAAAAGGGGTAATTGAGCCAATTTAAGAACCATTGGTTTGAGTGATATATTTTCTGTATTATTTTCATATCCCAATTTCTCATCTGGCAAATTGCTAAAGCTATTTTAAAGTCCAGTTCCCACCCCCCTTCACCACCCCCACCTGGAAATCTAATCACAGTAACTGCTATCTGGCTGCTGTTTAAATTTGGTCAAGTCTGAGCATAATGTTGTTTTAATCTTGGACCAATGTCTTTATTTTCATCCCTTCATGCTTAGTGCCTAATTTGGGGAGTTGGCAGAATCAATAAGGAGCAGAAATTAAGGGGCTGCCTGAGCAAACACAGCTAAATAATGGTATTTTTTTAATGGCTGGGATTGGAAATAATAGAGCGGATAAACTGTTTAGACTGCTTGCTTTCCTGTCTTTCCTTCTCCTGATGTGGACTGTTGTAATACTTTGGGAGTATATTTTGTGTAGCTCACAAAATTATATGCCTCAATGTCCTACCTGTTAATGACTACTTCAGCTTCAACCGCAATAATACACGAGCTCACAATAGATATAAACTTAATGTAAACCGCTCCAAACTTGATTGCAAAAAATTCGACTTCAACAACAGAGTTGTCAACGCCTGGAACACTTTACCTGACTCAGTAGTTTCTTCCCCAAACCCCAAAAACTTCAACCTCAGATTATCTACCATCGACCTCACCCCATTCCTAAGAGGTCGGTAAGGGGCGTGCATAAGCGCACAATCGTGCCTACCGTTCCTGTCCTAATGTACACATATATTCTTACCTCTTTTACTCTTATTCATGCTTGTACTATTACATCATGTTTTACTGTTTATACTTTGCTTATAATCATATATGCTTGACAAAATAAACAAATACAAATATTTTGACCTGAGGGGTGCAATGACTCAGTGGTTAAAGATGCTGAGTTTGTCATCTGGAGAACTGACAGCCCAGGTTTGAGAACGGAGCTCTGCACAATGGGGTAAGCTCCTTGTTACTTGCCCCAGCTCCTGCCCACCTAGCAATTAGAAAGCGTACAAATGCTAGTAGATTAATAGGTACCACTTTGGTGGGAAGGTAACCGCTTTCTGGTTGCCTCTGGCGTATAGCCATGCTGGCCACATGACCACGGAAATTATCTTCTGACACTCTGGTTCCCTCAGCCAAGAAAGGAGATGAACACCATGCCCTAGAATCGGACACAACTGACAGGGAAACCTTTACCTTTTATATTTTTTACCAGCAATTGAGTCCCCCTTTCCAAACTGAGACAGCAGTAAAGATCTGAGTAATTGGTGTACACTGCTAGCACAGTTGGCAAGTCACATTCCTGATTCACAAGATATCTTCAATTGGTGCAAGGCTGAATCACCAGATGAAGTCTTATAATGGCTATCCAGTAGCTGAGTAGAGTTTCCGTTCGCCAATTGTACTACCCTCCAATTTGACTGGGAGAATCCTTTAGAGGAGATTTTAGAATTGACAGGTGAGGGAGAAGGAGGATAAAGGGAGGAAAATACTGATTTCCTGATATAAAGTTTGTTTTTGCAATATTGAAACAAGCCATTCTTGCATGTTGCATGGAGACATATCTTCATCTTGCAACTGTTTGCGCTGTCAAGCTGTTCCGCTTCTCTCTTTTTTTCCCCCCTCACAGATCCAGTAATAATATTTGCAAAGCTGTTTGCCTGCATAGTGTATTTATCCACCACGGAATACTTGCTATTTATTTCCTTCGCTTCGAGATTAGAAAATTGCAGATATTTGTAGAATTGCTAAGTAGATTTCCCTTCCCCAGCTCATCTCTCCCTCTCTGTTGCTTAATTCTACCAAAGTGATTAACCAGAAAAATGACTGCATTTTAAGGGCCTGATTTTTCACATTGCTTGTGTTTAAAAAAAAAAAAGAAAATCAACAAGTGATGAGACTAGCCGGGCTCAAAGAGCAGAAAGCTCTCTCAATAAATGAAATCCGTTGTGCTCTGGTTATTTTTAATTTGCAAATGCCCCATGATTATTTTTCTCTGCTCCAAAGACAACATTATTGCTACAGAATCTCTAAAGGAAATATTTAGCTTTCTATGCATACCATCTCAAGTGGATCTATTGGAGCAAATATTCCTTTTGCAGGAGAAATTCAGGTCTATCCACTCTTATGAATTTGAAGGCAACCATGAGAGAGAGAATTCAAGGTTTCTCCAGATGAAGGATGCATGGACTCAGACTGATATAATTACAGGATCCAATCTGGGTTGGTCACCGGGACCAGAAGTTTTGTCTTCTGAGCTTTCGGACTCGTGTTGGAGCCCATCTTCAGGGAACTTTTCTCTAGCCATATAGTAATAGCAATAGCACTTAGACTTATATACTGCTTCATAGTGCTTTACGGCCCTCTCTAAGCAGTTTACAGAGTTCAGCATATTGCCCCCAACAATCTGGCTCCTCATTTTACCGACCTCGGAAGGATGGAAGGCTGAGTCAATCTTGAGCCGGTGAGACCCGAACTGCCAAACTGCAGCCAGTGATCAGCAGAAGTAGCCTGCACTACTGCATTCTAACCACTGGGCCAACGCAGCTCTTTATACTGTATATAGTCTATATTTGCCTTCATTTGTGATATAACTACCTTGAGGTTCTGCATTTGGATAACTTATAGTAAAGTTAGTCCTCATCAGGACTGGTAACTCAGGGGTCCAAGGTCACTCAGCTCGTTTCATACCTAAAGTAGGACTAGAATTCCCGATTTCTGGCACGGTGCCTTAATTGTTACACTAAAGTCAGGAGCGGGTTCCTAATTTTTTTACTACCACTCTGTGGGCGTGGCTTATTTTGTGGGAGTGGCTTGATGGTCATGTGACCAGGTGTGCGTGGCTTCTCAGACTGCTGAAGGGAGGGGAACTGAGATAGGTCCTGCTGCCCATTCCCCCTCCCCTCAGCAGCTTGAGAAGCCTCGAACGTGTGAAAATGCCTAGGATCATCACCGCGCGTTTGTGGCTTCTCGGACTGCTGAAGGGAGGGGAATGGAGATAGCTCCTGCCGCCTGTTCTTTCAGAGTCTCACGCACTCCCTCAGCCATCCTCCCCTGCTTGGACTCACGGTGGGGTAGGAAGACAGCGCATGCGCAGTGCTGGAAGCTCGGCTTCTGGGCATGCGCAGAAGAAATTTTTTTAAAAATGTAACATTTTTTTAAATGGCGGCGCCCACGCACCGGCAACCGACCGCACCGGTACTGTGACGTCACCAGCGGGCCGCTACCGGTGCTATAGAGTGGACCGCACCTGTAGGAACCCACCACTGACTAAAGTGGCTTCATAATGGGTAAATTATTGCAAATAATAATAATAAATAGCATGCACAAGTTTTTATATAATATTGTACTTTGGGGGATTTTATCCACCTGTATAACTCTTCATAGGGATGGGAGAAGAGGACATTATGGAAGAAACAGAGAGATGGGTTTTTGCATATGGACAGTTCTGTGTAAAATATCTGAGGAATAAAGCAGAACAAGTAAAGTTTATTAATATTGCTTTCAATTCAAGTAATAATTT
>JALIGW010000001.1:21448627-21513331 GCA_023053685.1 Diadophis punctatus similis
AGAAGAAGAAGAAGAAGAAGAAGAAGAATCTCTTTTAGCCTCTTACAACAAGAAGGAAGGAGGTGGAGAAATACTTGATACCATTAATTTCAGAGGGGGAGAGAGAGGAAAAAGTGAGAGGGACGAGAGGTGTTCAATCAAGTTGGTGAAACAGGAACCATTAATTCTCACGCTCAAGACACCTGTCATAGCCTGAAAGAGAACAGTCAACTACCTTTAGATTTAGAAAAGTGAGAAGAAAAAGCATAAGACTAAAATCTTGGGGTGAACCCAAGAACCCAAGAAGGATATAGATCCTAAGTTATAGTTGGCTTCATTCTTGCCTGTAATAAAGAACTACTCAAATTATGTCCAAAAACCTGAGTCAACCAATTCTGAAATAAGAAGTTGAATATTTAGAAAGCCTATATTTATGGTTGTGCTGGGCTGAAGCCTAACAATATGAATTAGAAATTAAGAACATCCTAGTAGGCCAGTCTCATGTTTGGGGTAGGGCTTTGTCTTATTTCTGGCAGTATAATGTTCAGATTTCCTCCAGGTCTATCTTTTTAATTCATAATACTGATGAGAAATTCAGAAGCATTACATTTCATGCCTTTCCCCATTCCTTGGAAACAAAAATTTTCAGCTGTAGGCCAATGCCCACTAATTTTCTTTTTTCTTTTTTTATAAATTTCTTTATTGCGTTTTTCTCTTTTTACATGTCACAGTAACTTCTTAAGCAAATCTACAACCTTTTACATACATTATATTTATATTAATACAATTTGTACATTATCTTGTAGAAAGTTAGCACCCATCCATCTCCTAGAAAAATGAAATATCCTAGGAAATATTAAAAAAGGAAAGAATATGTTTCCCTGAATGAGGAAAGGAGAAACATGTTTTAAATACAAAGCAGCTTCCTGCAGCTCCCTGCCGCCCTCCTTCAGCTCCAGGGTGATGGGATTAAGACCTTTACCCTTAGGACATGAGAGGATTAGCCCTCTACGACCTGGAAAATTACCAGCACTCAAACAAACTTGGGAGACAGCCTAAAAGGCTAGCTAAGACCCCCGCCCCTGGGGGGGGGGGTCTGACCACCAATCGGAATGCATTACATACACAGGAACAGGAAACTAAGAGGTGGGGCCCAACAGAGGTTATAAAACCAAGGGACTCAGCATCTTTCCTCCCCTTTTTTTCTCTTCACCCACATCTAGAAGCATGTGATCCACCTTTTCTGTTTAGGGGCTCATGCCATGTGCTCTTGTCCACCATATTAAACCTTCTTTCCAATCAACTTCCATGAATCCAGTGTCTTTTTCCTCACTTGGAACTGAACCCAGAAGAATATTCCTTACAACAATCTTGCCATATTTTCTAATTCTACTTTTTCTTTTTACATTTTCTCTTCAACTTTCTGTTATCAATCCAACCATACCACTTTTCCCATATTACATAATAATCCGAATCTTTTTGTCCTTTAAGTTCTATTGTTAACTTACCCATTTCCCTTTAAATATCCCTAGAAGAAAAATTTCTGGGCTGTATTCTATTTGTAACCCTATTAATTTTTGTAGCCAACTGTGTATTTTCTTCCAATATTTCTTCACTTCTGGGCACAACCACCATGTGTGAAAGAAGGTACCTTGCTCTTTTTTACATTTCCAGCAAAGTGGGCTTAAATTTGGATATATCTTCACTAGTCTTGAGGGGGCCAAATGCCAGCGATAGAACATTTTATAATGGTTCTCTTTATAAGATGCTGATTTTGTTATTTTATAATTCCTGTTCCAAATTTGTTCCCAGTTGGCCAAATGAATATTATGTCCCACATTTTTTGCCCAGGCTATCATCGTCCCCTTTACTATATCTTCAGCTCTGTCAAATTGTAATAGATAGTTATATATTTTTGTAATCATTTTTTCTTCTGGGCCCGTCAAAAGTTTATCTAATTTCAACCTCAATTCCAAATTCCTCACTATCTTTCTTATAGCTTGATTGGAGCTGAAGATATGGCCACCAATCTATAATTATACCCTGTTCCTCCAACTCCTGTCTACTTTTTAATTTCCCATAACTATCTAAAATATTCTTATATTTGACCATTTTGGACATATCTATATTATTGGGGTGAATCATCGCCTCCATAGTGGAAAGCCAATTGGGGATTTTCACGTAGTAGGTTTTTTTTTATCTCCTGCCATATTTGCATTAGTGACTCTCTTATCTTATGTCTATAAAAATATTTTTGTGGCTTATTTTTTTTGTCCCACAAAAATGTGTGCCATCCTTTTTGTAAGTCATGGCCTTCCAATGTTAATATCCTTTTGTTTCTCAAATTAACCCAATCTCTAAGCCATACTAATAATGCTGCTTTGGAATAGAGTCTCCAGTCTGGGAGCCCAAAGCCACCTCTAGCTCTACTATCTTGTAAGTCTATCAATTTTATTCTCGTTTTTTTACCTAGCCATATGAATTTCAAGGTCATTTTATTCAATTCGACCAAAAAAAATTATCCAATTTTATGGGTATGGTTTGAAAAAGATAAAGTATTTTTGGTAGGACATTCATCTTAATAGTTGCTATCCAACCTAATAAAGATAATTGCAATTTTCCCCATCTTTCCAAATCTGTTTTTATTTGTTGCAATAATTTCAAATAATTGTCTTCCTTGATTGAGGAGGATGCCCACTAATTTTAAATTCTGTCACTGACCATACCCTCAACAAACCTTAAAAGAAGGGCTACTGTGGTTAACAAGATACCATGGCTCACAGCAACATAATAAGTAGTTTGGAGCTTCGGCACTTTGATATTAAGCTTCAACACTGCACATTCCAGATGTATTTTTCTCCCAACCAGCAGTTTAATGGTTTATTCAACTAGGGTTTATGAGTTTTGCCCCCAAACTCAGAGCATTAAATATTGTAATTACAACAGAGCTAAAAAGAGGAAAGGGGGACATTTTTACGAACATTATTTTAGGACGGGGAGGTAAATTGTAATTATTCAAATGTTATATTTGCAGGACGTGATTCCTTAGTTCTTCTGCAGTTAACCAGCTGAGCTGCTTGAACATATAGCTATATATTGCAATAGAATATATGCACTGAGTGTGAAATTTGGGGGTGTTGACTCCAGCAGTAATGACAACTAATTTGTCAGTGATGAATGTGGATTGAGTTTCCATTCAGATTTTAATGTCTGTTTTGAAACGTAGCTGGATTCTCTAGGCAACTGGACAAAAAAGAAAAAGAAAAAAATTTTTTGGCTCTTTGGTTATCAAGAGGATTCACTTGGTCATTCACTGGTTCATAGGAGTCACTTAAAATCTTGTGTTCTTCCCTTTTTCCTGCCAAACAGAATAGTATCATGTTGTCAGAATTCTGTTACTTCTGCTGTGAGGCTTCTAATAGGCCATTTCCCTGCTCAATGAATTGTTCTTTCACTGTGTTTCCACACTTAATTCCTTGACACTGAGTGGTGAGAGTGCATCTAAATGGAGAGAAAACCAAATGCGATTGGACTGGAGCACTCAGAATGAGCTGTTTGCTTTCCTCTGATTGTTGCCATTAATAAAACATTACATTAAATCAGGGCTGGGGACGAAGTGTAATTGGGATCATCCATCAGACTTCTAGCAGGAGAAGGGACTTCTGCTCCTCAGCCAAATGGAACAATCAAAATGACTCAGGCACAGATGGGGGAATGGAGGAGGTCAGCCCAGTGAAGGGACTGTATTGAGATTGGCAATCAAAGGCACTAACGATGGCAGAACAGTATCTTGGTATATTATTCAAAAAAGGGCAGTCCTACTGGGAATTTTGGTCCAGAACTTCCCAAGGGGACAAAAAGAGCAATAAATGAATACAGTTCATTCATTCATTCAGCTGCAGAACAACTAATGAGTAGATTTACTAATTGATCTTATTTATGTCTTAGGTTTTCATGGGTCAGCTTTAATACAAATGTTTTCTTCAGAAATAGCTTTTTTGGAGCAGCTTTCATTTATAATTTGCAAGCTGTCGTTTGTGATCTGAGTTTGCTCATTTTTTCCCCAAATACAAGATCTTTGGCGACTTGTGACCATCAAGTGTCATTAGAGATATGTTGTCCTCACACATTTCAAAATTCATGACTGATTCCCATATTTGGCTGAGAACTGTCTCCTTTTTTTCTTTTTAATTTGGAGCTGCAATGAAGAGGAAGCGTGTCCAAGTCAGAGAACTTTGTGGATCCCTTGTGGCTTCTCTCCATCATCATCTATAATTGTAACCTGGTGTCCAATTTCCCCGCAAATAATTAAAAGAGAGGTTGTGCTATAGAAGGAAAACTTGTAATCTCATTTGAAAAACCATTAGTGAAATGGAATAAACTTCATCATTTACTGAAGCACCAAAGTTAGGCAACAGAGCAACAATTTTGCATATAGAAGATCTCAGGGTTGGTTTCCAGCATCTTCAATAAAACCAGTATCAATAAAATCAAGAGAGATCTTGGAGTCTTGGTGGACAACCAACTGAATATGAGCCACCAATGTGCAGCGGCAGCCAAAAAAGCCAATGCAATCCTAAATTGCATTAATAGAGGGATACAATCTAGAACTAGGGAGGTACTAATACCACTCTATAAAGCTTTAGTTAGACCGCACCTGGAGTACTGCATCCAATTTTGGTCACCACACTACAAAAAAGACATTGAAATTCTAGAGAAAGTGCAGAGGAGAGCAACCAGGATGATTAGGGGACTGGAAACTATAACATACGAAGAGCGGTTGCAGGAACTGGGCATGGCCAGTCTAGCAAAGAAAAGGACCAGTGGTGACATGATAACAGTGTTCCAATATTTGAGGGGCTGCAACAGAGAATAGGGGGTCAGGCTGTTTTCCAGGGCACTGGAAGGCCAAACAAGGAATAATGGATGGAAGCTGACCAAAGAGAGATTCAACCTGGAAATAAGGAGAAACTTTCTGATGGTGAGAGTGATCAACCAGTGGAACAGCTTGCCTGCAGAGGTTGTAAGAGCTCCAACACTTGAGACTTTCAAAGGGAGATTGGACTGCCATTTGTCCGAAATGGTGTAGGGTCTCCTGCTTGAGCATGGGGTTGGATTAGATGACCTACAAGGTCCCTTCCTACTCTAATAATCTGTAATCTGTAATTTAATCCCTAGGAATACAGATCCCAGAATCTGCAAACTCAGTGATCAACCTGAACTTTAAGAATAGCACAGTACTGCATATTATGTCTTGACAAGATCCTCTCTGGTTTGACTTTGGACTGCCAAACAGGAATCACTTGTGCCTTCTCTCCAAATTATTAATACTTTGGCCATGATTTTTGATCTGCCCTTGTTGATAGTCTGACTGAGCTGCAATGGCGCAGTGGTTAGAGTGCAGTACTGTAGGCTACTTCTGCTGACTGCCTGCTGACTGCAATTTGGCAGATCAAATCTCACCAGGCTCAAGGTTGACTCAGCCTTCCATCCTTCCTAGATGGGTAAAATGAGGACCCAGATTGTTGGGGGCAATATGCTGAATCTGTAAACTGCTTAGAGAGGGCTGTAAAGCACTGTAAAGTGGTATATAAGTCTAAGTGCTATTGCTGTTGCTATTTATTGCTATTTGTTAGTTCTCTTGTCAAGTGTGTGAACTCTCCCTTGCACAACCATGTCCCAACATATCAAACCTACGTTCCCACTAGGGAGATGAATTGGCAGGCAAACTTTAGATTAATCCGTTCAGTGGGGACCACAACACCTCTGTTTCGGAGGAAGGACATCACAGAAAAACAGAAAGGGAAAAAAAATCTGTGTCCATACAGCATTTATGAAGTGCTTAGGTACATGCCCCAATTCTCAATTCTGTTTCTACAACCCTAAAGGAAAACTTTATTTGGCTCAGTTTGTTCCAGATTTTAAATTAAAGCAAAATATAATCTGCAGCCGAAGTCATCATTTGCTTTGCCAAACAACACACTTGTAATTTACCATCCCATCGGGGCACACACATCAGTGGTGGGTTCCTATCAGTGCGATCCACTCTATAGCACCGGTAGCGGCCCACTGGTGACATCACAGTACCAGTGCGGTCGGTTGCCGGTGCCTGGGCACCGCCATTTTTAAAAAAAAATTTTTTTTTTTTTAAAAAACTTTTCTTCTGCATATGCCCAGAAGCCGAGCTTCCGGCACTGTGCATGTGCTGCCATCCTACCCCACAGTGAGTCCAAGCAGGGGAGGTTGGCTGAGGGAGCGCGTGAGACGCTGAAAGAACGGGTGGCAGGACCTATCTTAGTTCCCCTCCCTTCAGCAGTCTGAGAAGCCACGAATGCGCGGTGATGATCCCAGGCACTTTCGCATGTTCAAGGCTTCTCGAGCTGCTGAGGGGAGGGGAAACTGGCGGCAGGAGCCTAGGATCATCGAATGGGGAGAAGCATTCAGGCCGGACAGAGTCTCCTTAGAAGAACTGCTGCCGTGGTCTTGCTGCTCCCGCTGTGGGGGGCTGCGTTGCGGGTGGGCAATGCCCCCCGCTTCTCCGGCTGCTGCCAAGCTCCCGAGGCCCATGCCCACCTGGTCACATGGCTGAAAAGCCACACCCACAAAATAAGCCATCCCCACAGAGTGGTAGTAAAAAAATTAGGAACCCGCCCCTGGCACACATCTCAGTGCAGAATCATTTCTGAGTGACAACCCTTTGGATCAAAGGTCTTCTGTTCGAAAAGTGAGAAGCTGCACATCTGAAGGATCGCTTCTAAACCTTGCAAGCAAATATTTCATTCCCAATGCAAAGGAGCAGTAGCCTCCACCAAAGCAAACGCCAGAAAAATGAATAATTTTCTACAACAGAAAATGATCGTATTTCATTGAGAATAAAGAGTTTTATGCTATTTGGATCTCAAATCTGAGGCATTATGGAAAGCCAAAGAAAGGTAATTGGGTGCAACATTTGTCAGCCGAACATATATATAAATCAACGTCTGAACGTTAAATAGCAGAGAAAATGTGATCAGTCTCCCGAAGCTTTATCTGACGACACTGAGAAACAGCAGCGGAATAATGACAGAGAAGAACTGTTTGAGCTTCTTAAAATATTAATCCATAACCGTGTGATTGGAAGGGAGGATAGTGCCGTAATGGTATAAGTGGCTGGTAATAAAAGGCTCCCATTTCCTTCCCCAGCGTGTTGGTGCATTCACTTAGTAACATTATAGAAGTCAGAATTGGGAATGTCTATTAATAGAAGATGCTCTTGTGTTCTTTATTAGCTGCAAGGCTTTGTCAAAAGCGCAGGGCAGCTGTGGAAAACTAACAGCCCACTAGTGACCCACAGCTTGCCGGGAGGAACAGCGGAGTAATGAAGAGGTCATTTCAATACTTGTGACCATTATTGTGTAAAAAATTAGTTGTGTGCTATTTCTCATGTTTATAGCAGGATTTGAGCCAAGTGACAAGTGAGAAGGCAGGGCTAGATTAGCATTAGGTAAAGTGAGGTAGTCATTTCAGGCAATAGATATGGGGAGGCAGCAGTCTATTTTATTGCTGGGAAAGAGGAAGAAAGGACGGGAAGGGAAGGGAAGGGAGGGAGGGAGGGAGGGAGGGAGGGGGGAGGAGGAAGGAAGGAAGGAAGGAAGGAAGGATAGAATAGAATAGAATAGAATAGAATTGAATTGAATTGAATTGAATTGAATTGAATTGAATTGAATTGAATTGAATTGAATTGAATTGAATTGAATTGAATTGAATTCTTTATTGGCCAAGTGTGATTGGACACACAAGGAATTTGTCTTTGGTGCATATGCTCTCAGTGTACATAAAAGAAAAGATACGTTCGTCAAGAATCATAAGGTACAACACTTAATGATAGTCTGGGTACAAATAAGCAATCAAATCATATTATGAACCAGTCAATATAAATTGTAAGGATACAGGCAACAAAGTTACAGGCAACAAAGTTACAGGAAGGAAGGAAGGAAGGAAGGAAGGAAGGAAGGAAGGAAGGAAGGAAGGAAGGAAGGAAGGAAGGAAGGAAGGAAGGAAGGAAGGAAGGAAGGAAGGGTTTGCATTGTCTGCAAATAAGTCTACTTCTTCATTATTTTATGGGAAAGCCATTAAGAAATAATGAGTAAGTCTCTTGATCTTAATTAGTTCTGTGTGAGTAATAATTCAGTTGTTGAAATTCCTGTAACCCTTACCTTCTCACTTCAGTAAATCTCAGTGAGATTTTTACTTGGAAGAGCTACTTTCAGTTGAGGCAGCTGCCAAGATCTAAATGCTGAAATTCAGATGGATAGTAGTAACCGTATAGGACTTTTACCATAGACGTGCAGGCACATCGGGATGCTCTATCTGCACTCGCTGCAAGTAACAGCTAATACTGTTTTTATTAACTGACAATTAAGCTAATTGGGTAAAGAGTGGTGCTTCACTCCTGGTGACCGCAAGGATACATCCAAGTCGGTTTCTTAGGGACAATAGATAATTAGTTCACAGTTGTTTTCTTTCAAAATGTGTTGTTGCTGCTGCTGTTGGCTTAACTTTCTAGTCTAGTTTACAGCTTGGAATGTCCTAATGATTTCCTCCCCCAATACTAATTATATTTTCAATTATAGGGACCGCATCCTACCTCATACATCCCTACGACCAGTTAGGTCCCACAGAGTTGGTCTCCTCCAGGTCCCTTCAACCAAACAATGTTGGTTGGCGGGCCCTAGGGGGAGAGCCTTCTCTGTGGGAGCTCCGGCTCTCTGGAACCAACTCCCCCTGGAGATCCGAATCATTCCCACCTTGCTGGCCTTCCAGAAAGCTATTAAGATATGGCTCTTCCTGCAGGTGGGGTGATTGTGACTGTTGCTTGTGTTGTTTTTATCACTTTTAATCACTATTTTATTATTGTTGTTTTTATTGTATTTTTTGATAGTATTTAGCTGTTCTTATATATGTTGTATGCCGCCCTGAGTCCTTAGGGAGTAGGGTGGCCTATAAGAATTGCAAATAAATAAATAAAATAAATAAATAAAATCAGATGAAATTCTAATTAGCAAATGATCAAATAGGTATTGCAACCTATTCTAGATCTTTATGACAATAAGTTCGGAGAACCCCCAAATCCCACTCCTGGCTGGCCCCACCCACCCTGCCCTGCCCCTCCCAGGAGTCCCCACATGGCCCATTTTAGATGCAGGTAAGTGCAGATTGCGTGCGGAGGCTCAGAGAGGATGAAAAACTGGCCTACTGGAAGTTCGGGAAGGCCGGAAACGGAAAGCCTCCAGAGCCCAGGTAGGGCAAAAATGCCCCTCATAGTGCAGGAGGCCGACTAGGCCACGCCCACCATGGCCACGCCCACCCAGCAACCTGGCAGAGAACCCCTTGCTAAAAATTTTGAAACCCACCCCTGGATAAGAGGTTTCTTTCAAGTAGGTGATTCATAGCCATCTCATTGTCATTTTTTTAGCAATAGTACAGAAGTTTGGCACTGCTGCTACCTCAATATTTTCCAACTACATTGATGAAGAGGGAGATAAAATTCTCCAATGCAGTTGAGCTGATCATTTGCTATTGGGGTAGTATTATTTTTTTTAAAAACAAGAAAAGATTTTTATTAGTTGGTTAGTTGCAGTGGTGGGTTGCTACTGGTAGGGCCCGGTTCTACGAACCGGTAGCAGCGGTGGGAGGCTCCACCCTCCAGACGCTTCTGCTCATGCAGAACCCATCACTGGTTAGTTGATTGCTGGGGGGCCCACACTACAAGCTTTAACACCAACTTTGTGGAAGCTTGACCACTATTTTGTACTCTCAGGGCATTACAGAGATACTGGACACATAACATGGCTACATGGCTCAGGGCCAGGTTACCTTCGGGACCGCATCCTACCGCATACCTCTCTATGACCGGTTAGGTCCCACAGAGTTGGCCTCCTCCAGGTCCCATCAACCAAGCAATGCCAGTTGGCGGGACCTTGGGGGAGAGCCTTCTCTGTGGGAGCTCCTTCTCTCTGGAACCAACTTCCCCCAGAGATCCGGACTATCCCCACCCTACTGGCCTTCCGTAAAGCCATCAAAATATGGCTCTTCCTGCAGGTGGGGTGAAACAGATATCAATCCCCCATGTATAAATGATGGTATGTTTTAATTTTTGTAGTTTTTTAAATTTATGGTTATTGTTTTTTAACTGTTCTTATATTATGTTATACGCCGCCCTGAGTCCCTCGGAAGTTGGGCGGCATATAAGAACAATAAATAAATAAATAAATAAATAAATAAATAAATAAATAAATAAATAAATAAATAAATAAATAAATAAATAAATAAATAAATAAATAAATAAATAAATAAATAAATAAATAAATAAATAAATAAATAAATAAATAAATGAATGAATGAATGAATGGAATAAATAAATAAATAAATAAATAAATAAATAAATAAATAAATAAATAAATAAATAAATAAATAAATAAATAAATAAATAAATAAATAAATAAATAAATAAATAAATAAATAAATAAATAACAGAGGTGGAACATCTTTGATGAACATTCTGCAAAGTGGCCTTTCCAGGAATGTAAAGCAAAACAACAGAATAACTGAGGTGGAAGGGACCTTGGAGGTCTTCTAGTCCAACCCCTTGCACAAGCAGGAGACCCTATACTATTCTGGACAAATGGTTGTCCAGTGTCTTCTTAAAAACCTCCAGTGATGGAGCACTCACAACTTCTGAAAGCAACCTGTCCCACTAGTTAATTGTTCCCACTGTCGGGAAATTTCCCTTATTTCTAAGTTGCTTCTCTCCTTGATTAGTTTCCATCCATTGTTTCTTATCCTGCCTTCTGATACTTTGGAAAATAGGTTGATCCCCTCTAACCCCCACACCCTCTTATTTTTCTTGGTGACCTCAACCTACCTCATATTAGCAATAGCAATAGCACTTAGACTTATATACCGCTTCATAGTGCTTTACAGCCCTCTCTAAGCGGTTTACAGAGTTCAGCATATTGCCCCCAACAATCTGGGTCCTCATTTTACCGACCTCGGAAGGATGGAAGGCTGAGTCAACCTTGAGCTGGTGAGATTTGAACAGCTGAACTGCTGAACTGCAGTGCTGCATTTTAACCACTGCGCCACCTCGGCTCTTGGACCTTAAATGAACTGGACCTTAAATGAATGTACAACTGAACCCATACATTTAACCCTTTACAATGCTATTATCAATCTAGGGCTAGATCAACTAGTAACAAAATACACTAGACTCAGCAATTGTCTCGATCTCATCTTCTGCAACAGTTTACACACAATTTATGGACTACAAATAAAAGAACCCTTTTCCAACAGTGACCACAGCATGATTGACTTTTGTCTCAATATACGTCCTTACAAAAATCATAATGATGGGATAGCCAATTACAACTTTTAAAAAGCCAACTATGATATCATAGATGCTGATCTCTCATCTCTTGATTGGCAAATATTATTCTCTGGCTGTAATACAGCTGAAGACTACTACAATATCTTTTTGCTTGAAATCAAAAGAGTCATTAATCTATACGTACCACTAATAATCACCAAAACCAAGAAAAACTATGCATAAAAATAAGGAAGCTCCAATCCAAAAAAAGATCTCTTTGGTGAAAAAACAAAACTGGCTATGTTGCTAACTTTAAAAGCCACTACAAAAATCTATGCCACCAAATAAAGACGAATGCACCAATTATCACATCAATCAAGAAGAAAACCTTCTGCGGACGAAATCCATAACCTTCCATAACTTTGTAAACAACCAATTCAAAGACTTGAGATCCATCCCACCACTTAAAGGACCAAATGGTAAAGACTATAATGATGAAGCCGTTAAAGCCAACCTCTTTAACACATTCTTCGGCTCAGTCTTTGTAAACAGCAATGGCTCATGTCTAATATTTCCTAGTCGTATCTCAAATATCTACAACAATCTAACACAAATCAATTTTACAGAAGATAACGTTGAAATGGCTTTATGTAACCTAAAACCATCTCTATCTATTGGACCAGATGGACTATGTGTATACTTCTTAAAAAAGCTCTCCACAGTCATAGCTGAACCTCTAAGCATAATTTTTGAAAAATTCTTCAGGACTAGTTCCTTACCCAACTTATGGTCTCTAGCCCAGTGGTGGGTTCCTACTGGTGCGGTCTAGTGCGCCATTCCGGTAGGAACCCGCCGATTACACAATTTGCGCACAACGGCTCTGGTGCCGTCTTCACCGGTCCATCGCGTGGTGCCATCTTTTTTTCTGCATTTTTGGCCTTTTTTGCTTCCTGCGCATGCACGGAAGAAAAATCTTGCGAGGGGACACGCGTGCGTGTGAGATTTCGGTGATTTTTTGCATGCGTGGAAGAAAAAAATTGCCAAAATCGCGTGCGTGCATCCCCTTGTGAGATTTTGGTGATTGGTGCGCAGAAGCAAAATTGTGCGAGGGGACACGCACGTGTAGTGAGTGTGCATGCACATAAAATGTGATAATGCACACGCAGCGCACCGGTAGCCAGGTAAGAGGAACCTGCCACTGCTCTAGCCACAGTCATGCCTATCTTCAACAAGGGAGATCCAAGTAACATTGAAAATTACAAGACCAATCTAATAGTGCAATATATAATAATTTTCCCAGGGATTTCTTTCCTAACAAAATGCCTTCTATGAAATTTCAGTAGAATTGTTTCTTTTTTCTCCCCCAAAGCCTTGGAAATACAGATGCTTTTTCTCCTGATAATGCCATCAATGGGCAAATTGTTATTTAAACCATATATGATTTATCCAGAAGCTTTCCTGGTACCCCAAGGACAGTTGTTTTCAATAAGTTATCTTCCTGTCCTCCTGAATCATAGTATCCTGGGCTATGTGATGACATTTGTTCCAAAGGCTTCCTACCATCTCTGGCCTGGCAGTTCATACAACTCATTGGACTGACGGTAAGTGATAGTAACAAAGTGTAAAAATGCAGCTCTTGCTATCCTGTTAGAACTCATGTATAACTTATAGTCAGAGCTGATTGGCTGGATGATGTGGTCAGGCCATTATCCTGGTTATATACAATCCCTGATTGGCTGGAAAATGTGGCCAGCAGGAAGAAAAATCCTCTTTAAATATTAAAAGAGGGCTAACCTGCTGCCAAGAAGAGTTGAAACGAAGCTAAAGGGGATGTAAAGGCAAATTACATAAATGGAACAAGGTGAAAGGACATAATTGGAACATTTCACCCAACGTCTCTCCTTTGCACTAGAAAATGTTCATCCATGTAAATTTGCCTCCACTGGAAAAAATACACTTCACCCAGGTTCTCTCTTCCTAACCCCAGCAAATAATGCCACCTGAGCACCCATTTATTCAGGTTCCTAAGATTAAATACCAGCACTTAATCTCCTTAGGGAGCACATAGAAGCCACAGCACGGGAGAAAAGGTTTCCACTGTATGGATAATTAATTAGAGCCAATTGCTTCCCTCTTTACCACCATAGGTGATAATTGTGTCACTCACATTCTAGACTTGGCAGGCAGTTCTGCAAAGTAGGGCATGCAATTGTCTGGGAGAATTATCCCAACCAGAGCTAGAAAATGTTATTAGAGCTGTGATGAAAGAAAAAAAGAAGCCCTTCTCTTCCAAAACAATTGGGAGGCGGAATCCTAAAGGGGTGGGGTGGGGAAGCAGTGAAGTTGTCTTCTGCCAAAAATTAGGGTGCACAATTTTTGAGAGCTCATTAATAGTCTAGTGCAGGGGTGTCAAACTCAAGGCTCGGGGGCCCGATCCGGCCCATGGGGTGCTTAGATCTGGCTCACGGGGCCGCCCTAGAAACAGCAAAGGACCGACCCGCAGTGCCTCTGCCAGTGAAAATGGAGCTTGGGAGGCCTGCAGGTGGCCCTCCCGAGCTCCGTTTTCGCTGGCAGAGGGCTGCAGGAAGCTGTCGCAGCCAAAAAGAGAGCTTGGGAGCCCGTTTTCGCTGGCAGAGCACTTGGGCCACCATAGCCCCCCCCCAACATGATTGATGTTGAGCTAGCCATGCCTACCCTGGTCACACCTGGGTCAAACACAAGCCTGACGCAGCCCTCAATGAAATTGAGTTTGACACCCTTGGTCTATTGGTTAAGGCTCCAGGTTAGAAAGCAAGAGACTAGGACAGGGGTCAGCAACCTTAAACACTCAAAGAGCCACAAAGGTCCTAACCGGAAGTCCCCAGTTCAATTCTGGAGCCAACCAGAAGTCCGGTTCTCCCACCAAAGAGTCTCCTAGTGCGGCGTCCTTTTTCCTCTACCAATCCTAACCAAAAGCCCTATTAATTGTGGAGCTGACCAGAAAACCTGCCCCTTGCCGTAGAGTCTCCTCCTGGCATGCCCTGCTTCTCCCCCACCCCCCACCCCAAACCGGAAGCTCCTCTCAAAATTGTGGTGCCGACCGGCGACAGGGAGCCGCAGCAGAGGGATGAAAGAGCCACATGCGGCTCCAGAGCCGCAGGTTGCTGACCCCTGGACTAGGAGTTCAAGTCCTACCTTAGCCATGAAAGCTAACTGGGTCACCTTGGGCCAGTCACTCTCACGCAGCCCAGCTAACCTCACAAGATTGCTGTTGTGGGTAAAATAGAAAGAAGGAAGATATATTGATATGTTTGTTGCCTTGTGTTATTTGTAAAAATAATAAATGCAGGGAAAATAAATAAATAAATAAATAAATAAATAAATAAATAAATAAATAAATAAATAAATAAATAAATAAATAAATAAATAAATAAATAAATAACTTTCTGCATTGCTGCTACAAGACAAAGGGATGAAGAAATCCCTGTTAATACCTTTTACAAGGGTTGCATTCCCACAACACAATTAACTATGTCTAGTAAAGACAAAGTGCATGCATTTTGATAGCATCGTAAGGTTGTTCAAAGTTAAGCTTAGTTAGTTTTTTTTCTCCTGATGTTCTCTGCTAACAATCATCACCCACTCCGTAGGCTTACGGTTTAGTGTATTGTGTGAATCCTGGATTAAAGTTAATTCAATTACTAAATTAAACAAGATGTTTGAACACAGAAGATCTATTAAAGACCTCTCTGAAGTCAATGGTAGAGCCCAAATTTACTCTTAGTTTGTAATTTATGACCCAGGAGCTTTAGAATGTGAGGAGGGAAATTGAGAACTTCCTATTACATCTTAATATGAAGTCCCACACTGGCTTCTGGAGGAGCTATTGTGAATTGAAAATGCCTCTGTGAAAGTGGAGCTGACAGCAATGGTAAAGACTAAGGAACAGAGTAGACTGGTTCCAGATAACGAAAGAATGTACTTCCTCATGTACTTCAGACAACTGCTTGTGAGGAGACCACAGGATGGTGGTTTTTCATGGTTTTGAGCACCAGGAGTCATGGATTTAGCCATCTTCCTCATAACTTCAACAGAAACTTTTCAAGGATCCCGAGTTTGCAAGGCTCACCTTTTAATCACTTTCATAAAATTGCTCATTAACTGCTTCTAAGCTATTAGAAATCTTCAAAATGACAACTATGAAAATGCCAAGTGATTGCCTTCAATCACGAACGAAAGAAAACGTTAATCATAAACTTAAGAATTTAAAGAATCTGAAATAAACAGCAAAAAGCTAAATAAGACTTTGATGTTAGGAAATTATAAATGGACTAAGGGTCCAGATAAAATTGGTATATCAAAACTTTTACATTAAGATTTTGGAATTAATTATAAAGAACAATCAGCTTCTCATAGGAAATAGATCATGTTTTGATTTTTCCATTGTGTCTTGGAAAAAGATAAGCAATTTCATGATTTTAAAATCTGGACACTAGAGGGGATTAAATAATTTTAGGCAGAGAAAAAATACACAGCTCTGTAAAATGATGCAAAACTTTAAGACAATAAAAAAATATTGAGGGAGACTTTTGAAGAATGAAATCAGAAAATAGTAGCCACAATGCCAGCAATGATGTCTACTTCTATGGATAGACTATGTCCAAAAGTTGAAGAAATAATAGATGTTGAACAAATTTTATCTGACAAGATAAAGATGGAAATAGATATACAATGGCTAAGAGAATGACTTAGAAAAGAACGTTTCACTGGTTCTACAAAAGAAACTGGCTGAGGTTTTAAAATTTAAAGATCCCATTTGGTATATTGGTTAAGGCATCAGAAATGGGAGACTATAAGTTCTAGTGACTGGATAACTTTGGGCCAATCACTTCCTCGCATCCTGGACATAAATTGTTTCAACTCCTACCCTCAAAAACGACACTATAGAGCACTGCACACCAAGACAACTAGACACAAGAACAGTTTTTCCCCCGAACGCCATCACTCTGCTAAACAAATAATTCCCTCACCACTGTCAAACTATTCACTAAAGCTGCATTACTATTACTATTCTCATCGTTCCTATCACCCATCTCCTCCCACTTATGACTGTATGACTGTAACTTGTTGCTTGTATTCTTATGATTTCTATTAATATTTATAATGTTTCCTGATTGCCTATTTGTACCCTATGACAATCATTAAGTGTTGTACCTCATGATTCTTGACAAATGTATCTTTTCTTTTATGTATACTGAGAGCATATGCACCAAAGACAAATTCCTTGAGTGTCCAATCACACTTGGCCAATAAAGAATCCTATTCTATTCTATTCTATTCTATTCTATTCTATTCTATTCTATTCTATTCTATTCTATTCTATTCTACTCTACTCTACTCTACTCTACTCTACTCTACTCCACTATTCTATTCTACTCTACTCTACTCTACTCTACTCTACTCTACTCTACTCTACTCTACTCTACTCTACTCTACTCTTCTATTCTATTCTATTCTCTTCTCTTCTCTTCTCTTCTATTCTATTCTATTCTACTCTACTCTACTCTACTCTACTCTACTCTACTCCACTATTCTATTCTATTCTATTCTACTCTACTCTACTCTACTCTACTCTACTCTACTCTACTCTACTCTACTCTACTCTACTCTACTCTACTCTACTCTTCTATTCTATTCTATTCTATTCTATTCTATTCTATTCTATTCTATTCTATTCTATTCTATTCTATTCTATTCTTTCAGCTCTAGGAAGGAGGCAATTCCAAACCTCTTCTGAAATATTGCTAAGAAAATTGCAGGAGCTTGTTCAGGCATGTGACCAGGAGTTAAGACTGACACAAAAGCACCCTTCCCCCCCCCCAAAAAAACCCCAACATCTAAATTATCTCAGCATGGTTGTCCTTATTGTGTGAAAAAAGGTCATATATTCTGACTTCACAAGAGCTTCATCACCACGGCTTCAGTAGCAACCAAAGAATGTGTCAGTGAGGCATCAGAGCATTCATAGGGGAGGTTCAAAGTCAAGGGTGCACCCTGATTATGTCAGGAAAGTCTGCCCCTTTTTTCTATGCATCCAACAAACAAGAATGTTCAAAAGTGTTGATATTTATGTAATTACTTACTGAACATATCTAAATTATATTAAAGTCACCAAAATATCTTTATAATCCCCAAGGCATGTCACAACCTTTGAGCACCCCTAATGTCTGGAAATTGAAATTTGAAAAAATTTGACACGCCCTAATTTTCACCCCTTTTTTTACACACACACACACACACACACACACACACACACACACACACACCCTTTGGATGACCACGGAAGAAAATCCCGATTGAGCTGCTGCAACTAGAGAAGAGAGTCCCAGATGTGCTTTTTTTTTCAAGAGGCAACTGGACTTTCTGTTTTTTCTTTGAAGACGTTTCACTTCTCATCCAAGAAGCTTCTTCAGCTCTGACTGGATGGTGGGGGGGGACAGCGGTCTCTCAACAGAGGGGGAGGGATACAACATCTATCTCCAGTCTACAACAAAGTCCTTTCAACAGTTCCAAGAAGAAACTCCACACCACTCAGGTGACACAGATAAAACCTCCAGGTGACCTTGATGACCCACTAAAAGGATGCAAATGACCAGCTGCCTGCAAGGAGTATAAATCCTTCCATTCCCCACCATCTAGTCAGAGCTCAAGAAGCTTCTTGGATGAGAAGTGAAATGTCTTCCAAGAAAAACCAGAACCAGAAACCATGACCTGGATGACTGAAAATCTCCATAGACATTTAGAAAAGAGAGTATCGTGCCACCCCCTCTGTTGGAGAAAAACGTGTGGGTTTCCAGGCTGTATGTACATTCTTTTTATACAGAAAATCAGTTTGCATAATTTGTCAATTTTTGCTATAAATTATTTTGATTAATTTGCCTGTGTACTATTCTCAGTGCATTGAAAAGACATCTACGTCTGATAAATTTTCCAGTCTGAGCCACTATAAGTTTTGCAGATGTCAGAAGGTTAACAACCAAGTGTGTGGATTCTTGACTAGTTATGCTTTTTGTAATGTTCAGTGCTCTTGCTAATGCACTTTAATTTGCCTTCTGTTTACTACTTACCTGAATCTTGCAAATTCGAGCAAATGCCTATAATGCATCAATTTGTCTAACCTTTGACTGACTTGCTAATGAATATACAGTACTGTATTAATGTTCACTATCTCAAATAGTTATTAAATTGTTGTTTTTAATTAAGTGTTGCACACTGCCCAGAGTCACTTTCTTTGGAGATGGGTGGCTATAAAAATATGATAAATAAATAAAATAAATAATGTTAAAAAGTACATAATTTCAAATGCTAGTCATATTCCCAGTAATAAATGTTAGCCTGTGTTTGTGCAGCCTCATTCTTGAACTAACCCATTTTAATATTAATTCAGATCTGTAGACAATGACAAAGGGTAGCTTGTTCTCTAAAGGAATCTGCTAGGTTTTTATCAAGTCTTTATCAATCCTGACTATGTGGTTACATCTTGTACAGGCCTGCAGTTAGATACAGTCAGATATAACCTTCACTACACATGTCCTCAAATAATTGTCAAATGCTCAATGGATACTTGTTAGATAATTTTGCATTTGGACAGTTTCTGAAATAATCTTCAGATGTCATATTGTGACACTGAGGATCAAATGTTTGATTAAAATGCAGACACCTGGGGAAATGTTATAAGCCGTGATTTATCATAGAAGGAGCGATTATTTTGTTTCCTGATAAAGGTTAGAAGGATCTCATTGTCTTCGCAAAATATTTATTGCTTTTTAAAAACACCACAGTTAAGTTTTTTTTAAAAGGCATTGCATGTGAATGACAGTACAAAAATTATCTGACGACTGCAGAGCTATTATAAAATGAATTATAAGCTTAAAAAGAAAATGAAAAACTGAAATGAAAAGCAACAACCCAAAAAAGAAAACAGTGGAAAGAAAGACCCAAAAAAAACAAAACTAAGAGAGAAAAAATCACATTTGGTAGACCTAAGAGAGTAAAAAAATAATAATTCCCTATATTGCTTGCCCATTATGGCTGTATGTCATGATGGCCATTAAGCAAGATTCTCTTGCTTAACAACTGCCAACCCTGATGTGGTTGTTAAGGAGGGCATTTATTTATTTATTTATTTAAATAGATTTGTATGCCGCCCAACTCCCGGAGGGACTCTGGGCGGCTAACAGCATGTCAAATCCATCATTAAAATATAACAATCAATATAACAATTAAAAAGTTGTAAAAGTTAAAAAAACATCCATCATTCATAACCAGGGGGGAGACCAAATATAATCTAATTGGTCTCACTTTCACCCCGCCTGCCGGAAGAGCCAAGTTTTTATTGCTTTACGGAAGGCCAGCAGGGTGGGGATAGTCCTGATCTCTGGAGGGAGTTGGTTCCAAAGGGAGGGAGCTCCCACAGAGAAGGCTCTCCCGCTCAGCCCCGCCAACCGGCATTGCTTGGTTGATGGGACCTGGAGGAGACCAACTCTGTGGGACCTAACCGGTCGTAGGGAGGTATGCGGCAGGATGCGGTTCTGAAGGTAACCTGGCCCTGAGCCATGTAGGGCTTTAAAGGTCAAAACCAACACCTTAAATTGGGTCCGGAGACTAATGGGCAACCAATGCAGCTGGCGGAGGATAGGTGTTATGTGAGTGTATCTGGGCACACCCACCACAGCTTGCGCAGCTGCATTTTGCACCAATTGCAGTCTCCGGATACACTTCAAGGGTAGCCCCATGTAGAGCGCATTGCAGTAATCCAGCCGGGAGGTGATAAGGGTATGAGTGACTGTGAGTAGAGCCTCCCACTCCTGAGGCATAGGGTGCCTCAGGAGTGCGGGAGGCTAGCATAGGCCCAGGCTTGCCTTGAAATATCCCGTGCTCCTCTTCCTGCATCTTAGGGTCCGCCCCAGCCATAAATGTGGCAATGTTGGGTCTGCTTCCCCCCTCCCATAGCCATAAATGTGGCAATGTTGCTGAATCCCCAAAATGTAATCACGTGACCATGGGCGGGGGAGAAGACTGTCAGAACTTTGGATCCATTTCTCTTTTTCAGGTTGGGTGTAACATCAAACGGTCACTAAGTGACAGGTCATAAACCAAGTACTACCTGTAATTGAATGAAGTGTTGCGTGTTTTTATTTTGAGAATATCCACTCCCCAGGTTGGCAAAGAGGAATTCAGAAAGTGCCTTGGGAAAAACACTGCTGTAACTGATTCACTGGTTTTATTGTGCATTATTTGAAGTCAGTCTTCCTCATTTGCTTCCAGAGATGCTTCTTATCCACTTAACAGTGATTATATCCATGTTGCTGGCCAACATGCTCCCAATGAATCTAACTCATCTTTGCCAAGAACTGGTCGATAAATAAAACACACTCTTGAGAGCCTCCATTTTCCACTGGCCAAGTCCAAAGCTCCCAGCAGACCTTCGCAGTGCAGTTCCTCTTGAATGTCTTCAACTAACTCTCCTGGAATGGACACTCAAGGACTTTCAGCCCAAAAAGCAGGGGTGAAATCCAGCAGGTTCTGGCAGGTTCTGGAGAACCGGTACAAGAAATTTTGAGTAGTTCGGAGAACCGGCAAATACCACCTCTGGCTGGCCCCAGAGTGGGGTGGGAATGGAGATTTTGCAATATCCTTCCCCCAAGAGTGGGGAGGGAATGGGGATTTTGCAGTATCCTTCCCCTGCCACGCCCACCAAGCCACTCCCACCAAGCCACACCACGCCCACCAAACCATGCCCACAGAACCGGTAATAAAAAAATTTGGATTTCACCACTGCCAAAAAGCAAAATAAACAAACAAAATATCATTTATATCAGCCTTCAAGCACTTTCAAAGATTCCCCTTTGTATTTATTAGGATGTTTTGGTTCTCATGATTGCACATTTCTTAGAACAGTGGCCCCCAACCTTTTGGGCACCAGAGACCGGTTCCATGTAGAGAGGTTTTTCCGCAGACCAGAGGGGATGTGGTTTCGCATGTTGCCTGCATCCCACGAATGGGGCTTTCTGGCATGCCATGGCTTGGTGCCAGTCGACGGCCTGAGGATTGGGGACAGGGATGGGTTCCACTTACCTTCCCCACCAGTTTACATCGTGACATTTTGCGCGCGCATCCCCTCGTGCAAATTATGCTTCCGCGAATGCTCAGGAGCAGGAATCAGCCCGAAACACAGCTGAGGAGCTGATCAGCTGTGTTTCGGGCGAAGAAATAAAGGTCAGTATTAACTTGCGGGCGGGCAGGAGGGCCCTTTTTTGAGCTGCTGAACAAAAAAAGATGGCGGTCGCACGGACCGGCACCGGCCGATCCAGTTACATGACGTCACCAGCGGATCACTACCAGTTCGGGCGATCTGGTTCGAACAGGGAGGAACCCACCCCTGGTTGGGGACCCCTGTTTTAGAAGATATTCTGATGGCTTCAGAATTCAGGGCACAAATAAACTGAAACTGCTTCTGAAGTGCAGAAAACTTATCCGTATCTGTTTGCAGTACTTTGAAGAAAGCAGAGTTCTTCTAAATGTTGGTGAAGGAACAGAGCAGGCTGACAAGCAGTGGTGGGTTCCTACAGGTGCGGTCCACTCTATAGCACCGGTAGTGGCCCGCTGGTGACGTCACAGTACTGGTGCGGTCGGTTGCTGGTGCCTGGGCGCCGCCATTTTTTTTAAAAAAAATTCTTCTGCACATGCCCAGAAGCCAAGCTTCCAGCACTGCGCATGTGCTGCCTTCCTACCCCACAGTGAGTCCAAGCAGGGGAGGATGGCTGAGGGAGCGCATGAGACTCTGAAAGAACGGGCGGCAGGAGCTATCTCCATTCCCCTCCCTTTAGCAGTCCGAGAAGCCACGAACGCGCGGTGATGATCCTAGGCATTTTTGCACATTCAAGGCGTCTCGACCTGCTGAGGGGAGGGGGAATGGGCGGCAGGACCTATCTCAGTTCCCCTCCCTTCAGCAGTTTGAGAAGCCACGCCCACCCAGTCACATGGCTGGCAAGCCACACCCACAAAATAAGCCACGCCCACAGAGTGGTAGTAAAAAAATTAGGAACCCGCTCCTGCTGACAAGATGCAGAAATAAGCCTAGGATCAAATATGAGATGGCTACCTGGTGACTCAATTGACTGTTTTGCCAGCATCCATATTCTCTGAGATCAAAGTATTAAACTAACTTGTTATTTCTAACTTCAACTGCAATCTTGTTGATTACATTTGTTTGATAACTCAATTTATTCTCATCTTTCTAGCCAGAATACCCCATGTTCTATCTATACCTCATATCAAAATTTTTCTTCAGCTTAGGTCATAATCCATAATTTTGAGAAATCAAGAGTTTTCTTAGGTGCCTTTGTTTCAATATCATACTCAGGCAGTATAGAAATAATGAGTTTTGTAGGATTTTTTGCTGATAAATGAAAATAAAGGGAGACTATTATAGATCTATTTCGAGCTTATTTTGCTCTCGTCAGATAGCCATACCCCTTACTGGGATTTGAACCCGGGCCGGCTGCCTTGCAGGGCAGCAACTTAACCACTAGGCCATAGGCTCTGTTCCCAATCAGCTCTTTCAACAGGAAAGGGTTATATATGTTTTTCTGTTGTGTTATCCTGGTGTACCCAAATATGGGAGAGAAAGCATAATGAGTTTTATGGCTACTTATGCCTAAAAAAAATAAATGAGGTGATTTTATTTTGTGTTGAACTGGAAGTTGCCCAACATGGAAGACTTCGGTGCAGCTTGTTGTTGTTGTTGTTTTAAATATGTTATCCCTATCTTTTCAACCATGAAAAGGTCACACTTGTGGCAAAATTGCATTTATTGCATTTCTTGTGGACTCATCATCTTACACTATGACAGTCAATTAAATTCAAGCAAATTCAAGACTTATGCGATCATATTAAAAGCAGCTGTGTCCTCTTCACTGATGACATAAAATTATTTAACACCACTGACAATGCTGCTGCCCTACAAAGCGACCTTGACCATGTGTCAGAATGGTCGCGCATTTGGCAACTCCAAATCTCATCTAATAAATGCTCTGTCCCACACATTGGCAATAAAAATCAGAACACCAAATACAAGTTGGACGGAAACGACCTCGTAGACGACCCTCACTCTGTCAAGGTCCTAGGAGTACTCATCTTAAACTATCTAAGCCCCAGAGCTCACTGTAACAGCTTTGCCAAAAAGGCATTAAGAATTGTTAACCTCATTTTGCAAAGCTTCTTCTCCAGTAACATTGTATTGCTAACTAGGGCATACAAAACCTTTGCCAGACCAATTCTCGAATACAGCTCGTCTGCTTATCTGTTAATACGATTGAGCGGGTCCAGAGATATTTCACGAGAAGAGTACTCCACTCCTCTACTCACAATAGAATCCCTTATGCCACCAGGCTTGAAATTTTGGCCTTGGACAATCTGGAACTGCGCCGCCTGTGGTCTGATCTAAGCATAGTACACAAAATTGTCCGCTACAACGTCAACAACTTCTTCAGCTTCAACCTCAATAATACATGGGCAAACAATCGATACAAACTCAAGGTAAACCGCTCCAAACTCGATTGCAGAAAATACGACTTCAGCAACAGAGTGATCAACGCCTGGAATACTCTACCCGACTCTGTTGTTACATCCTCAAACCCTCACAGCTTCAACCTTAAACTGTCTACCGTGGACCTCACCCCATTCCTAAGAGGCCCGTAAGGGGGCGTGCATAAGCGCACCAGCATGCCTACCGTCCCTGTCCTACTGTCCCCATTTATTTGTATTCATTTCCTTTGATCATGTCCATGTTCATATTCATACTTGCTATCTTGTACATGTTTGACAAACTAATAAATAAATAAATAAATAAATAAATAAGTAAATAAATAAATAAATAAATAAATAGATGGCAAGTTTCACTTTGAAAAGATCAGTCCATGTGTTCAAGATGGAAAGATAGGGATACAGAGCCGAGGTGGCGTAGCGGTTAGAGTGGGGTACTGCAGGCCATTTTAGCTGACTGTGATCCACAGGTCAGCGGTTCAAATCTCACCGGCTCAAGGTTGACTCAGCCTTCCATCCTTCTGAGGTAGGTAAAATGAGGACCCAGATTGTTGGGGGGAATGTAAATATACATTGCTTACTGGTGTAAACCGCTTAGACCAGTGATGGCGAACCTTTTTTTCCTCAGGTGCCAAAATAGTGCGCGCACGCGCTATCGCACACACGTGCGTGCCCACACCCATAATTCAAAGCCCCCCACTTGCCCCCCCTGTGCATGCGTGCGTGACCCCCCCACTCCCCCATTTCCCGACTTCCAGTGGGCCCAGTAGGCCCATTATTTGCCCTCCCCAGGCTCCAGAGGCTTTCTTAGAGCTTGGGGAGGGCGAAAACGCTGCCTCCGCCACCCCGGAGGCCCTCCGGAGGCCAAAATCGCCCTCCCAGAGCCTCCACACGAGCCAAAAAATCAGCTGGCATGCACACACATGCGCGCTGGAGCTGAACTAGGGCAACGGCTCGCGTGCCGGCAGATATGGCTCCGCGTGCCACCTGTGGCACCCGTGCCATAGGTTTGCCATCACTGGCTTAGACAGTGCTTGCACTGTGAGGCGGTATATAAATGTCACTAATAAATAAATAAATACAGTCTTAAAGCTCAACTACTTGTAAAGCTCAACTACTTGTGACCACAGGGATCTGACATGTTCATGTTGTTTTATTGGGAACAAAAGTTGTGTGGCACTGTCTTCTTCTGGATGGTTTCCAACTTCCTAATCTAACAGCCTTACATTCTTCCTAAGCATCAGCTACTGTGGTTCTGATCCTGCTTATCTGGTTTTTTTTTAATATCAACCACAGTTGGCTACCTATTGATATGGATTATTGTAGTGGCAACCATAGTCAGTTACGTCACTCATTACATAGGGTAGCCTTAATGCTAATCTCTGCTTTAAAACAGTCTTCATTTTAATGTTAACACCATCCTGGAAAGTATGTTTGTTTTTTTATTAAAACATTTTATTCTTCCTTTCTGTCCTATAAAATCCACACTCCCCTCTGGCAAGTAACAAGCCCAATTCAAAGGTGTAACATAAACAAACACTTAAACCCATAATCAAAAGTAAACAAAGGCTAAGCAGCAAAAGAAAAAAAAAAGAAGAAGACAGCCAAGAAGCTTTTCATTTAATTTTAATATTTTGAAAGAGGAAAAACAACTGCAGTGATTCTGCAAGCTTATTGGAACAATGAACAAGCTGATTTGTGCAAGGTGTTTTTGGCTTTAGCTGATATTAGGGTTTCCATTTTAGTAATTTAAATTTTCAACACTAATTACAAGAAGATGCGAAATCTATAATAATTAGAAGAAGGAAGGAACTTTTCTTCTGTGTTGGAAGTTGCTATTGGAGGTTTTTTTTTGAGACAATAACTCCAAAAATTTATGCTATTAAATTGGCATAACCTCTGTGTGCAGAAAAGTCTTCTATTAACTGCTGTTTGTCAGAAATCTGCCTGGAAGGAGAAGATATAAAACTGACTGACAATAGGGTTACAGGATAACCAGAGCTTGACATTCTCCCACTGATGGAAGGCAGTCCAAGTGCATAATGCATTGGCACAAAACTTTGGACACAAGTTCTTCCTTCCATCAAAGGTGATCTGGCAGGAAATAATACCTTTAAAATGGAAAGGTATAATTGTTCTTTCTTACCCCTTTCTATCCTCGCTCATTCTCCAGATGTCCAGGTGATGCTCTCAGTTTTTGCTGATACTTTATATCTTTGCTGATTCATTTTATATCTGAGCACAAATGTCTTTTTAGATAGAGAAGTCAATGAATGATTTCTCAACATTTTTTTAAGGGAAGGAAGCTGGATTCCATCTTAACGGTGACATAAAAACCCATTTGATGTCTTCTGTTTACAGTTTAGTTGTTTGGACATTGACATTAATTGAGAAATAGGTCAAGACTATTTATTTAATAATCATTGTTAAGTGTACTTTGACTTCTGAGGCCAGGCAGTCTCAACAGTGTTGATATTAGTGGTTTGATCTGTTGGATTATGTTAGAGTTTGCTGCAAGGATAAGGAATCTATTTTCCTTATCCAGATGTTGATAGATTGCAAGTTCCTGCAACTGCAACCATCTTGGGCAATAATAAAAATGTCAAGAGTTGTTGTTCAGCAAATTTTGCAAGTTAAACATTCCAAGATCTTGAATATCAGAAAAGCTATCAGTCACTTCATTCATTCATTCATTCATTCATTCATTCATTCATTCATTCATTCATTCATTCATTCATTCATTCATTCATTCATTCATTTAAATTTGTTTGCCACTCATCTTGCTGCAAAGTGGTTCTGGATAGCTTTCAACAAGTGTGTGTGTGTGTGTGTGTGTGTGTGTGTGTGTGTGTGTGTGTGTACATACCAACGGTGGGTTGCTCCCGGTTCTGCCCAGTTCTGGGACGCTTCTGTGCATGCGCAGAAGTGCGCACGCGAACTTGTAGTAAAGGGTTTTAGAACCCACTACTGTTGGACAGAATTCCAGAAGTCATGATCTGCAGGCTTTCCCTACCTTGTTCTTGTTTCCAATGGGACACTGGAAATAAATAATATAAAGGGGCTCAACATTCAACCTGTCCCTCTTTCAGCTCTCAGACAACAGAGCCAAACAGGAACAAATATAGTGATGGAGGAGATGCCAATATGTGTCTGAGCCTGAGACTTTCTGTAGGTCCTCAAGATTTGATGAAAAACTCAGAGCAAAATAACATTTGAGGGTGTGTGTGTTTTTTTTAAAAAAAACTTCATTAAATAGACAGCATCTGGTTTCAATTTCCCATCCACTTTTCTTAGCATAACCACTCAGGTTATTTATGGCTAAAACTACCGAGCTCTCCTATCTCCGTCTCCCCATTTCAAGATAAGGCTCAGCCATTTGTGATTCTAAACAGCAAATGACTGGACATTTCTTTTCTGCACTGAGGATGACCATGAATAAATTCACTTCAGCATGAAGGCTTCTTCATTAAAGGTTATAAAATCTAGTGGATTCATAGATAAGGGTTTGGTTTGTTTGTTTTTACTTCCCAGTCTACAGCTGTGTGTGACTGGCCCAAAATCGCTCAGCTAGCTGCCATGTCTAAGAAAAAGACTAGAACCTGAATCCTTCCTGTTGAGAGATGAGAATAAATCTCATAGAGGTGATTTGAATCTTTGCTTGGAATTCAGACAGTTAGAAATAAAGCCGAGATTAAAAGTCTAATAGAAATATTTATTTCGGTACAAAAACAATAAATCCTGAATAATTACATCTTTGCTAAGAAAATGCGACCGTTCAGGTCAGAGCCAAGTCAAAAGGTGATTAATGGTGGTTTAGGAATGTGGACATGCGTACAATATCATATCACGTGTTCTGCTTATATTGGAATGTACCATAATATTAGAATAGGGGTGCATGACCCTGCATAGACATACAACTGACAATATTCACTACGTGACACTTCCACTCCTGAGGACTATGCTGTTGACATAATATACTTAATCCTTTAATTCTGCAAAGGGGGCGCAATGGCTCAGCAGTTAAAAATGCTGAACTTGTCAGCTCAAAAGCTGACAGCCCGGGTTCAAGACCCGAGGGCCACGTGATGAGGTGAGCTCCCGTTACTTGCCCCAGCTCCTGCAAACCTAACAGTTTGGAAGCATGCGAAAATGCCAGCAGATAAATAGGTACCACCTTGGTGGGAAGGTTACTGCGTTCCATGCATCTTGGTGTACAGTCATGCTGGCCACATGATCATGGAAGTGTCTTCAGACAATGCTGGTTCCCTCAGCTAAGAAACAGAGCACTGCCCCCTAGAGTCAGATATGACTGGACAGGGGAAAGTTTTACTTTTACCTTTTATTTCTGCACCCTACCTCCTTCCTACTTTATGATTAAGGAATGGCTTACTGATCAGATACTGATGGTGATTTTTTCCCATGAATTAGGATGACAGCTGGCTTTTCTCTGACCGGCCAAACCTTTGATCCTTTGTCCTCTTAGGCTGTCTGTGTTGGGTAGACAGGATTCATAGCATTTCCTCCTCTTCAGATCTTCAGACCATTTCTCCAGATTATTCCCAACAACTCTCTTTAGTAATCTTCTCTAGAATTGCTTATGAACCAGTAAGGCTTTAACAATATAGCTCTGTCTAATATAGATCATGTTTACCTCTACCATTTTCTTCTTTACTAACACCACAGATCTCAACAGCAAACTTGTCCATGTCTATATCCATTCATAACCAGCTGTTACCGTCATTCTCTCCCCTTTCCTTCCTAGGGTTCCAGTCATATTTTTAAGACTCCACTTCTAACACCAGCACAATAGAACCTCCTCTTTTAGAAAATTATTCTATGAGAAACGAAAGTAGCAAAAAAATATTTGTTTGAGTTTCTGTCTGGACATGTGAACAGCCAACAGGAAGATATAGTTGAATGCAGATTTTCACAAAACAGAAGAAAGGTTGAGTTTGAAACTGGGTCTGATATATGGCACATTAACACAATTGAGAATGTCCAGAGATACTTCACAAGAAGAGTATTACATTCCTCTGTTCACAACAGAATTCCTTATGAAACCAGACTTGAAATTTTGGGACTTCAAAATTTAGAACTCTGCCGCCTTCGATCTGACCTAAGTGTAACTCACAAAATTATCTGCCACAAAGTCCTACCTGTTAACGACTACTTCAGCTTCAACCACAATAATACACGAGCTCACAATAGATACAAACTTAATGTAAACTGCTCCAGACTTGATTGCAAAAAATTCAACTTCAACAACAGAGTGATCAATGCCTGGAACACTTTACCTGACTCAGTAGTTTCTTCCCCAAACCCCAAAAACTTCAACCTCAGATTATCTACCATCGACCTCACCCCATTCCTAAGAGGTCGGTAAGGGGCGTGCATAAGCGCACAATCGTGCCTACCGTTCCTGTCCTAATGTTCACATATATTCATACCTCTTTTACGCTTATTCATGCTTGTACTATTACATATATATTCAATCATGTTTTACTGTTTATACTTTGCTTATAATCATATATGCTTGACAAATAAACAAATACAATACGATTTCAGCCTGAAATTGGTATGCCAAAGGATGCCAATGGATAGACAGTAATTGATTGAAAGAAGATCAAACGGAGATGGAAGGAGTATACTGAAATTCTGAACAGAAAAAATGTCAACAGCCATGTTAGCGGAGATCACTCCAGAGGTCGATGGATCGTCGCTTCCCTTTTGAAAACATTGTTACTTACTTAGAAAATAAAACCCGAGATTCAAATCTAATTAACAAAATATTTATTTCAGTAGAAAAGTAATAAAAAGAATTCTTAGTAAACTACATCTTGATCAGCTAAGGAAATAAATCACTTCTACCTTGGTAGAAATGGCAAAGAGAAAAGGGAAGGAGGAGACCTCTGGAATGCAGACATGCGTAGTAGAATATATCATACGTCTGCTTGACCATAAATACAAGAAACAGTAGAAAAACATAGAGATGCACAACTGGCAATATTCACATCGTGACATCTTTAAGACATCTTAAAGAACCTATTGTAATAGAAGAAGTTAGATCAGTACTCCAGTCATTACCAAGCCAGAGGGCTGAAAGATTTGATGAAGTATCTACAGAAATATAGCAAGTAACAAAGGAAAAAATCTGTGAAAATTTTAACCATCCATGACAGCAAATCTAGAGAATGGATGGAGTGACCAAGAGATTGGAGGAGCTCAGTCTATATGCCAATTCCAAAGAAAGGAGACTTAGCAGAGTGCACAAACTATTGTACAGTATCACCTGCTAGCAAAATAATGCTTAGGATCATCCAACATAGATTATGCTCTGTGTGAAAAGGGAGATGCCAGATGTTCAAGCTGCTTTTAGAATCAGTGAAGGAACACAAGTCATTATTGCCGATGCACGCTAGATAATTGAGAAAACAAAAGAATGCCAAAAAGAAGTCAATATGTGCTTCATTCATTATGGAAAGGCCTTTGATTATGCTGCCCATGTTAAGGTATAGAATGTCTTCAGGAAAACGGGAATTACCAAACATCTCACTTTCCTCATGGAAAATTTATACAGTTTTCTCATTTATTCAATCAATATGATGAATAATCATCAAAGGAGGCTGGATTAGAAGGTAAGCATGGTTTTTAAAATGGAGGAAGAAAATGTAAATAACCTGCACTCAGCTAATAATGCTGAGGTGGCACAGTGGTTAGAATGCAGTACTGCAGGCTACTTCAGCTGACGGCTAGCTGCAGTTCGGCAGTTCAAATATCACCAGGCTCAAGGTTGAGTCAGCCTTCCATCCTTCTGAGGTGGGTAAAATGAGGAGCCAGATTGTTGGGGGCAATATGCTGACTCTGTAAACCGCTTAGAGAGGGCTGTAAAAGCACTATGAAACGGTATATAAGTCTAAGTGCTATTGCTATTGCTACTCTGACACCATATGCATATAATCTGCAAGTTCTACCAATGCAAATCAAGAATACAGTGAAAAATGGAATTAAGAACAAGAACGTAAAGAAACAAGCTTTAGAGCAGTAAGATTTTAAAGTAGGTAGATAGCTTCTGCCTTTAAGGATTGACTACAGATGGTCCTCAATTTATGACCAAAATTGAGCCCAAAATTTCTGTTGCTAAGTGAGACATTTGTTAAGTGAGTTTTGCCCCATTTTACAACCTTTCTTGCCACAGTTGTTAAGTGAATCACTGTAGTTGTTAAGGTTGTTTCCCATTGACTTTGCTTGTCACAAGGTCACAAAAGGTGATCACATGACCCCGGGACATTACAACCATCATAAATATGAGCCAGTTGCAAAGCGTCTGAATTTTGATCACATAACCATGGAAATGCTGCAAAGATCGTAAGTGTGAAAATTTAATTTAATTTAATTTAATTTAATAGATTTGTATGCCGCCCAACTCCCGGGGGACTCTGGGCGGCTCACAGCATGTCAAATCCATTACAATAAAAAACATATAACAATTAAAAAGATATAAAAATTAAAAGAAGATCTCCAACATTCATAACTAAAGGGGGGAGACCCCGGAATAATCTACTCGGTCTCACTTTCACCCCGCCTGCCAGAAGAGCCAAGTTTTTATTGCTTTACGGAAGGCCAGCAGAGTGGGGATGGCCCTGATCTCCGGAGGGAGTTGGTTCCACAGGGAGGGAGCTCCCACAGAGAAGGCTCTCCCCCTAGGCCCCGCCAACCGACATTGTTTGGTCGAGGGGACCTGGAGGAGACCAACTCTGTGGGACCTAACCGGTCGTAGGGAGGTATGTGGCAGGATGCGGTCCCGAAGGTCATAAGTCACTTTTGTCAGTGCCATTGTAACTTCAAACGGTCACTAAACGAACTGTGGTAAATCGAAGATTACCTGTATTCACAATTAAGGAATCAGCAGTCAAAAATGCACTGTAGAGCAGGGGTCCCCAAACTTGGCAACTTTAAGACTTGTGGACTTCAACTCCCAGAATTCTCCAGCCAGCTATGCTGGCTGGAGAATTCTGGGAATTGAAGTCCACAAGTCTTAAAGTTGCCAAGTTTGGGGACCTCTGCTGTAGAGCATTTGTTAGGGTAACAACAAAGGTCTGGAAAAAGATATTTGGATGTTATGTGTTTGTATCTACAAAGATCAGAATTCATAATGTTTTCCTTGTGACACCAACACCCAGAATTAAGTAAAATTTTGCTTTTTTCCCCTTTCCTATTCATTCCACGTTGACTTTGCTCTTCCTCTGCTATGAATGAGAAGAACTACTTTCTGGTTCAGAATTATTTGGGATGGAGTTACATCTGAACACGGACCTTTTTCCTTTCCTTTTTCCATAGATTTCTGTAGCATGATTTCCAGAACTAATTGAGAAGATTTCTGGAACTGCATAAAATCTTGGGGCAACAAGTAGCTTACCCCTACCATAAATGGTTAATAGCATGGGCTCAGCCCTTTATTTCTGCAGCAACTTCTAATATAGGAAGTATGTTTGAATAAAATGAATACTGAGCAAGAGGCCACACAAGGTTACAGATTCCATTTGGTGCAAACAAGTGCGCATGCACATGCACACACACATACTGCCACCCTGGACAAATTTTGATGCTAGAAAGCTATTAGTGCCAGAACGTTTTTTTACATCTCACTCTGTTTTTGTCTTTATTTATGACTCCACTGCTGTTGCAATTATACATCCATAACATGCATTTAATACCCTGCCTAACTAATCCAAAAAGGGCTGTGCTGTAATTTTAGCATAAATTAAATAGTTCAATAAATCAGTTCCACCCCTCATCCCCGCCACCCTTGCCATTCTGATGCATTGCATGAAGACTCCCAAAAGGTTTTCTGCTGATAAACAGTTTGTCTGGGGACTCTCAGAAAGCATACAATACTCTACAAAAGGAGGTGGAAAATCTGGTGTCCTCTAAAAATGTGGGGTGGAGTAGATCTGCTACGGCCAACTAATTCATAATTCTGACACAGGAATGAAACAAAGTGCCTCTGAGAACAAGCAGGAATGTTTTCCAATTACAGGCTGGAGATAATCCAAATCCCTCAAACTGCTAAACTACTGAGAAGTCTATTGAATTTATACACAATTGTGGGCCCAGTGGGGCTCTGCCTCAGTTCTGAGGCAGAGCCCCTCAGAACACCTCAGTTCTGAGTCCCCATGGCTTAAGGTGCGATTTGTATGGTACATCCCTGTGCTTGTAATTATCAATCTACCAAGCATGCCAAATCACAATCCAAAGTACGTGATGAGTCCATACAGTGGTTGTATTCACACAATCTGTTATTGCTGGTATTGTGTGAACCCAGTCCATTCGGTTTTATGAATCTGTATACTGTGAGACCCCCCAAAACGAAATTAATTCAGGCATCAGATAAGCATGTGAGAGATTGACTAAAATATTGGTAAGTATTAAGCCTAGCCCAAGAATAATGTAACACAATCCAGCTAAATTTCAGTTCTTTATTTGCCTACACCATGTAGGCCCGTGATGGCAAACCTATGGCACACGTGCCAGAGGTGGCACACAGGGCCCCCTCTATGGGCACGCATGGCATCACCAACTGCTCTTCGGGGTTCTATCGCGTGCATGCGCACCGGCCAGCTGCTCTCTTCCGGGTTCCAGAATGCACATGCATGTCAGCCAGCTGGTCTTCGAAGACGGAATCCACGCGATGGAACCGGGAAGGGCAGCTGGCTGCTGCAGGCATGTGCACCAGCCAGGTGCTCTCTTCCGGGTTCCGGTGCTCTGGCGCGTGCGCACACTCCTGTTTCAGCACACGGTGCCGAAAAGGTTAACCATCACTGATATAGGCTGTCAACCCTGAAGCCATTTTGGGAGCATCTTCAGGGCTGTCACAGCTATGCTGGTTGGAGCTGTGAGAACGGGAGAGGAGGTGTATAGATAGCTGGGGACTTGTAGCCAAAATAACATTATTTCTCCTGGGAATCAAGGATGTTCTCACCAGGTGCTGGGGAGGTGTGGATTGAAACCAACTGGAGTTGGGGATGTGACCAGATTGGACCCTGTAATGGACATGTGGATTGGGGGAAAGAACTTTGACTTTTAAGTTGGGTGGGGAAAACCACAGGACCTTCAGAGTCGGGTTTTCACCATGTGCCAATATGACATGCCTAATAAATCTGTACTTTGAGGAACACCTAGGCCTCAGAGGTTTGATTGTGTTGGATCTGTTACTTGGAACCCTGACATAGGCAGACTCTTGCCAAACTAAACCTATAACACCCTGACCTAACAGATATACCTTGGGAGATTCTAGGGAGTGTCAATTCTAAATCTCTTGCTCTTCACATAATCCAGCTCCAGACTATGCTGTTTCTTGTGTTCCCCCTGCTTTTTTAAAAAAAACAAAATATGTTCCTCCTTCCTAGGAATCCGATGTGTTACCATAGTCCATGACATCACCTTCCCCTTCATAGAGACATTCCATCACAGGAAGAGGGTAAGTAGAAGGAGAGCAAAACATGGAAGGAAAAAAAGTGGACAACCAGCATCAAGGTGATAACAGATCAAAAGAGTTGGAAGGGACCTTGTAGGTCATCTAGTCAAACCCCCCACTCAAGCAGGAGACCCTACACCATTTTCGACAAATGGCTGTCCAATTTCCTCTTGAAAGTCTCAATTGTTGGAGCTCTCACAACCTCTGAAGACAAGCTGTTCCACTGGTTGATCGATCTCACTGTCAGAAAGTTTCTCCTTATTTCCAGGTTGAATCTCTCCTTGGTCAGTTTCCATCCATTGTTCCTTGTCTGGCTTTCTGGTGCCTTGGAAAATAGCTTGACCTCTCTGTGGCAGCCTCTCAAGTATTGGAACACTGCTATCATGTCTCTCCTGGTCCTTCTCTTTGCTAGACTAGCCATGCCCAGTTCTTGTAACTGTATGCTTAATTTCCAGTCCCCTAATCATCCTGGTTGCTCTCCTCTGCACTTTCTCTAGAGTCTCAACGTCTTTTTTGTAGTGTGGTGACCAAAACTGGATGCAGTACTCTAGGTGTGGTCTAACTAAGGCTTTATACAGTTGTATTAGTACCTCCCTAGACCTAGATTGTATCCCTCTGTTAATGCAGCTAAGGATTGTATTGGTTTTTTTGGCTGCTGCTGCACACTGCTGGCTCATATTTAGCTGGCTGTCCACTAAGACGCCAAGATCCCTTTCACAGTCACTGCTATTGAGCCTGGTTTCACCCAGTTTATATGCATATTTTTGGTTTTTTTTTACCTAAGTGTAGGACTTTACTTTTCTCTGCATTGAATTTCATTTGTTAGATAGGGCCCAGTGTTCAAGTCTGTCAAGATCCATCTGGATCTTGAGCCTATATTCTAGGGTGTTAGCTATTCCTGCCAGCTTAGTATCATCTGCAAATTTGGTTAGTTCCCCTTCTATTCCCTCATCTAGGTCGTTTATGAAGATATCAAAGAGTACTGGGCCTAAGATTGTCCTTGTGGTACCCCACTGATGATGATGTTGCAAGACCTGAAGAACCAGGTTAAAGACTACTCATTGTGGAGAAAGTCTATGTGATTGCTGAGAGAGTCAGCAGTGCCTTGATGGCACATAATCAATCAATCATTCAAACTGAGAACCATTAAATCAAGGCTGCTCTGAACTTTCTTATAATTGTCCTCTCCCTGCGCTTAATTTGAATGGATGATCCTGAATTATCCAGAGAGACTAAAAATTATTATATCCATTTTCTGTGCCACATGTGATTTTACATACCTCAGTCATGTTTCTATATTCTAAGCTACAAAGCCCAAAACCTTGTAACCTTTCCTCAAAGAAGAGCTGATCTAACCAGGGATGGGTTGCTCGCTTACTGGTGCCAGTGCGCTGCGCGCGCATCTCCATGTTTCGGGCAGGCACACCCCCTCACGTGATTTTGCTTCTGTGCATGTGCGGAAGCAAAATTGCACTGAAATCTCGTGAGGGGACGCGCGCGTGTGTGAGATTTCGGCACGATTTTGCTTCCAAGTATGCATGGAAGCAAAATCTTGCTGAAATCTCGTGCGCATGCGTCCCCTCATGAGATTTCGGCACAATTTTGCTTCCGCGCATGCACAGAAGCAAAATCGCCCAAAAATTCTCAGAAAAAGATGGCGACACGCGCGACGGACCAGCGAAGATGGCTCTGAAGCGGTCGAACGCAAATTGTGCAATCGGCCGCTCCCTACCGGAGCTACGCACTGGACAGCTCCGTCAGGAACCCACCACTGGATCTAACCCATTCATCATTTTGGTTGTCCTAATGACAAAATACCTTCTAGAAGCTCCAAAAACCTGTTCTTTAAAATAGATATAAGCAGACTTTAGGTTTCGGTTTTCTGTTGGTTTTTTTAACCAACTGATCAACCCTCTGATCTATCCACTGGAGTCTGGTATAAAATGTATACATTTAGAAAGCAATTAATTCTGAGCTCAGGTACTTATCGTATTTTTCGGAGTATAAGAGGCACCGGAATATAAGATGCAGCTTAATTTTGGGGGAGGAAAGCAAGAAAAAAAGAATTCTGCCTCTGCCTACCAGCATCAGGATTAGCGCGGTCCTCACTTCCAATCGGATTTTGATAACGAGCAGCACAGATCTTTTTCTCTGTTCTAACAATAAAAATGAATTTTGCTTTCTAAGATTAGAGAAATATGAAGTAAATAAGAAATTACAAGTAGTCATATATGATTGTATAATCTTTGGTGTTTTTGTATTATTAATAAAGCATATTAGTAGCAGATATTCCTTGATTTTTCAGAATCCACTTTTGTTGCATAAGGTAAATCTCAGCTTTCTGCTATGGAAGTGGTCAGTTTACTTGTATAAGGTGACTAACTAAATTTCCCAAGAAAAGCCTCCTCAGGTAATACTAGGAAAACTTAGAAGAATAATGAGATTTCTTTAAAGCACATATTCTTCAAATCTTTAATCAGACTTTCTGTTTTATCATGCATCTTTTGACATTTTTTCTGCAGAAATTTGGATGGAATTTAACTGGAGTGGGTGGGGAAGGGTATGATTTTCTTGAGGGCAGAAGACAGACATGGCTCCACTCCCAAAATGCCCTGGTCTTCGGAAATATACAAAAGGCAGGATCAAAAAGCATGCACCCTCCTAACCATACCGTTGGGCTATGAATCCAATGGCAATCTCCATTTTGGGCTCCGAAATCATGGATACCTAACCCTAAGTGGATTTTCTGTAAATGGGATTTTCCCATGAATTTTCCAGGAAATATACAAAAGGCAGGAACGAAAACTATGCACTCTCCTAATCATACCGATGGGCTCCGAATCCATTGGTGATCTCCATTTTGCGCTCTGAATTCATGGATACCTAACCCTAACCCTAAGTGGATTTTCCGCGAATGGGATTTTCCCATGTATTTTGCCAGGAAAAATACAAAAGGCAGGAATGAAAAGTATGCACTCACCTAATCATACCGATGGGCTCTGAATCCATTGGCGATCTCCATTTTGCGCTCTGAATTCATGGATACCTAACCCTAACTCTAAGTGGATTTTCTGTAAATGGGATTTTCCCATGTATTTTGACAGGAAATAAACAAAAGGCAGGATCGAACGTATGCACCCTCCTAACCATACCCATGGGCTCCGAATCCATTGGCGATCTCCAATTTGGGCTCCGAATTCAGGGATACCTAACCCTAACCCTAACTGGATTTTCCGCGAATGGGATTTTCCCATGTATTTGGCCAAAAAATATACAAAAGGCAGGATAAAAGAGTATGCACCCTACTAACCATACCGATGGGCTCTGAATTCATTGGTGATCTCCATTTTGTGCTCCGAATTCATGGATACCTAACCCTAATCCTAAGTGGATTTTCCGCGAATGGGATTTTCCCATGTATTTTGCCAGGAAATATAAAAAAGGCAGGATCGAAAAGTATGCACCATCCTAATCATACCGATGGGCTCTGAATCCATTGGCGGTCTCCATTTTGGGCTCCGAATTCATGGATACCTAACCCTAACACTAAGTGGATTTTCTGTAAATGGGATTTTCCCATGTATTTTGGCAGGAAATAAACAAAAGGTATGATCGAAAAGTATGCACCCTCCTAACCATATCGATGGGCTCCGAATCCAATGGCAATCTACATTTTGGGCTCCGAATTCATGGATACCTAACCCTAACCCTAAGTGGATTTTCTGTAAATGGGGTTTTCCCATGTATTTTGCCAGGAAACATACAAAAGGCAGGATCAAAAAGTATGCACCCTGAATCATACCGATGGGCTCCAAATCCATTGGCGATCTCCATTTTGGGCTCCGAATTAATGGATACCTAACCCTAACCCTAAGTGGATTTTCCGCGAATGGGATTTTCCCATGTAATTTGCCAGGAAATATACAAAAGCCTGGATCGAAAAGTATCCACCCTCCTAACCATACCGATGGGCTCTGAATCCATTGGCGATCTCAATTTTGCGCTCTGAATTGATGGATACCTAACCCTAACCCTAAGTGGATTTTTTGTAAATGGGATTTTCCCATGTATTTGGCCAGAAAATATACAAAAGGCAAGATCGAAGAGTATGCACCCTCCTATCCATACCGATGGGCTCCGAATCCATTGGCGATTTCCATTTTCGGCTCTGAATTCATGGATACCTAACCCTAACCCTAAGTGGATTTTCTGTAAATGGGATTTTGACATGTATTTTGCCAGGAAATATACAAAAGGCAGGATCAAAAATTATGCACCCTCCTAACCATACCGATGGGCTCTGAATCCATTGCCGATCTCCATTATGGGCTCCGAATTCATGGATACCTAACCCTAACCCTAAGTGGATTTTCTGTAAATGGGATTTTCCCATGTATTTTGGCAGGAAATAAAAAAATGGTATGATTGAAAAGTATGCACCCTCCTAATCATATCGATGGGCTCCAAATCCATTGGCGATCTCCAATTTGGGCTCCGAATTCAGGGATACCTAACCCTTAACCCTAAGTGGATTTTCTGTAAATGGGATTTTCCCATGTATTTGGCCAGGAAATATACAAAAGGCAGGATCGAAAAGTATGCACCCTCCTAATCATACCAATGGGCTCCGAATCCATTGGCGATCTCCATTTTGGGCTCCGAATTCATGGATACCTAACCCTAACCCTAAGTGGATTTTCTGTAAATGGGATTTTCCCATGTATTTTGGCAGGAAATAAAAAAATGGTATGATTGAAAAGTATGCACCCTCCTAATCATATCGATGGGTTCCAAATCCATTGGCGATCTCCAATTTGGGCTCCGAATTCAGGGATACCTAACCCTAACCCTAAGTGGATTTTCTGTAAATGGGATTTTCCCATGTATTTGGCCAGAAAATATACAAAAGGCAGGATCGAAGAGTATGCACCCTCCTAACCATACCGATTGCCTCCGAATCCATTGGCGATCTCCATTTTGGGCTCTGAATTCATGGATACCTAACCCTAACCCTAAGTGGATTTTCTGTGAATGGGATTTTCCCATGTATTTTGCCAGGAAATATAAAAAAGTCAGGATCAAAAAGTATGCACCCTCCTAACCATACCGATGGGCTCTGAATCCAATGGCGATCTCCATTTTGGGCTCCGAATTCATGGATACCTAACCCTAACACTAAGTGGATTTTCTGTAAATGGGGTTTTCCCATGTATTTGGCCAGGAAATATACAAAAGGCAGGATCGAAAGTATGCACCCTCCTAACCATACCGATGGGCTCTGAATCCAATGGCGATCTCCATTTTGGGCTCCAAATTGATGGATACCTAACCCTAACCCTAAGTGGATTTTCCGCAAATGGGGTTTTCCCATGTATTTTGCCAGGAAATATAAAAAAGTCAGGATAAAAATGTATGCACACTCCTAACCATACCGATGGGCTCTGAATCCATTGCCGATCTCCATTTTGGGCTACGAATTCATGGATACCTAACCCTAACCCTAACTGGATTTTCTGTAAATGGGATTTTCCCATGTATTTTCCCAGGAAATAAACAAAAGGTATGATCAAAAAGTATGCACCCTCCTAACCATATCGATGGGCTCCGATTCCATTGACGATCTCCAATTTGGGCTCCGAATTCAGGGATACCTAACCCTAACCCTAAGTGGATTTTCTGTAAATGGGATTTTCCCATGTATTTGGCCAGAAAATATACAAAAGGCAGGATCAAAGAGTATGCACCCTCCTAACCATACCGATTGCCTCCGAATCCATTGCCGATCTCCATTTTGGGCTCCGAATTCATGGATACCTAACCCTAACCCTAAGTGGATTTTCTGTAAATGGGATTTTCCCATGTATTTGCCCAGGAAATATACAAAAGGCAGGATCGAAAAGTATGCACCCTCCAAATCATACCGATGGGCTCCGAATCCATTGGCGATCTCCATTTTGGGCTCCGAATTCATGGATACCTAACCCTAACCCTAAGTGGATTTTCTGTAAATGGGATTTTCCCATGTATTTTGGCAGGAAATAAAAAAATGGTATGATTGAAAAGTATGCACCCTCCTAATCATATCGATGGGCTCCAAATCCATTGGCGATCTCCAATTTGGGCTCCGAATTCAGGGATACCTAACCCTTAACCCTAAGTGGATTTTCTGTAAATGGGATTTTCCCATGTATTTGGCCAGAAAATATACAAAAGGCAGGATCGAAGAGTATGCACCCTCCTAACCATACCAATTGCCTCCGAATCCATTGGCGATCTCCATTTTGGGCTCTGAATTCATGGATACCTAACCCTAACCCTAAGTGGATTTTCTGTAAATGGGGTTTTCCCATGTATTTTGCCAGGAAACATACAAAAGGCAGGATCAAAAAGTATGCACCCTGAAAATCATACCGATGGGCTCCAAATCCATTGGCGATCTCCATTTTGGGCTCCGAATTAATGGATACCTAACCCTAACCCTAAGTGGATTTTCCGCGAATGGGATTTTCCCATGTAATTTGCCAGGAAATATACAAAAGCCTGGATCGAAAAGTATCCACCCTCCTAACCATACCGATGGGCTCTGAATCCATTGGCGATCTCAATTTTGCGCTCTGAATTGATGGATACCTAACCCTAACCCTAAGTGGATTTTTTGTAAATGGGATTTTCCCATGTATTTGGCCAGAAAATATACAAAAGGCAAGATCGAAGAGTATGCACCCTCCTATCCATACCGATGGGCTCCGAATCCATTGGCGATTTCCATTTTCGGCTCTGAATTCATGGATACCTAACCCTAACCCTAAGTGGATTTTCTGTAAATGGGATTTTGACATGTATTTTGCCAGGAAATATACAAAAGGCAGGATCAAAAATTATGCACCCTCCTAACCATACCGATGGGCTCTGAATCCATTGCCGATCTCCATTATGGGCTCTGAATTCAGGGATACCTAACCCTAACCCTAAGTGGATCTTCTGCGAATGGGATTTTCCCATGTATTTTCCAGGAAATATACAAAAGGCAGGATCGAAAGTATGCACCCTCCTAACCATACCGATGGGCTCTGAATCCAATGGCGATCCCCATTTTGGGCTCCGAATTGATGGATACCTAACCCTAACCCTAAGTGGATTTTCCGCGAATGGGATTTTCCCATGTAAATTGCCAGGAAATATACAAAAGGCAGGATCGAAAAGTATGCACCCTCCTAACCATACCGATGGGCTCTGAATCCATTGCCGATCTCCATTTTGGGCCCCGAATTGATGGATACCTAACCCTAACCCTAAGTGGATTTTCTGTAAATGGGATTTTCCCATGTATTTGGCCAGGAAATATACAAAAGGCAGGATCGAAAAGTATGCACCCTCCTAATCATACCAATGGGCTCCGAATCCATTGGCGATCTCCATTTTGGGCTCCGAATTCATGGATACCTAACCCTAACCCTAAGTGGATTTTCTGTAAATGGGATTTTCCCATGTATTTTGGCAGGAAATAAAAAAATGGTATGATTGAAAAGTATGCACCCTCCTAATCATATCGATGGGCTCCAAATCCATTGGCGATCTCCAATTTGGGCTCCGAATTCAGGGATACCTAACCCTAACCCTAAGTGGATTTTCTGTAAATGGGATTTTCCCATGTATTTGGCCAGAAAATATACAAAAGGCAGGATCGAAGAGTATGCACCCTCCTAACCATACCGATTGCCTCCGAATCCATTGGCGATCTCCATTTTGGGCTCTGAATTCATGGATACCTAACCCTAACCCTAAGTGGATTTTCTGTGAATGGGATTTTCCCATGTATTTTGCCAGGAAATATAAAAAAGTCAGGATCAAAAAGTATGCACCCTCCTAACCATACCGATGGGCTCTGAATCCAATGGCGATCTCCATTTTGGGCTCCGAATTCATGGATACCTAACCCTAACCCTAAGTGGATTTTCCGCGAATGGGGTTTTCCCATGTATTTTGCCAGGAAATATAAAAAAGTCAGGATAAAAATGTATGCACACTCCTAACCATACCGATGGGCTCTGAATCCATTGCCGATCTCCATTTTGGGCTACGAATTCATGGATACCTAACCCTAACCCTAACTGGATTTTCTGTAAATGGGATTTTCCCATGTATTTTCCCAGGAAATAAACAAAAGGTATGATCAAAAAGTATGCACCCTCCTAACCATATCGATGGGCTCCGATTCCATTGACGATCTCCAATTTGGGCTCCGAATTCAGGGATACCTAACCCTAACCCTAAGTGGATTTTCTGTAAATGGGATTTTCCCATGTATTTGGCCAGAAAATATACAAAAGGCAGGATCAAAGAGTATGCACCCTCCTAACCATACCGATTGCCTCCGAATCCATTGCCGATCTCCATTTTGGGCTCCGAATTCATGGATACCTAACCCTAACCCTAAGTGGATTTTCTGTAAATGGGATTTTCCCATGTATTTGGCCAGGAAATATACAAAAGGCAGGATCGAAAAGTATGCACCCTCCAAATCATACCAATGGGCTCCGAATCCATTGGCGATCTCCATTTTGGGCTCCGAATTCATGGATACCTAACCCTAACCCTAAGTGGATTTTCTGTAAATGGGATTTTCCCATGTATTTTGGCAGGAAATAAAAAAATGGTATGATTGAAAAGTATGCACCCTCCTAATCATATCGATGGGCTCCAAATCCATTGGCGATCTCCAATTTGGGCTCCGAATTCAGGGATACCTAACCCTTAACCCTAAGTGGATTTTCTGTAAATGGGATTTTCCATGTATTTGGCCAGAAAATATACAAAAGGCAGGATCGAAGAGTATGCACCCTCCTAACCATACCAATTGCCTCCGAATCCATTGGCGATCTCCATTTTGGGCTCTGAATTCATGGATACCTAACCCTAACCCTAAGTGGATTTTCCGTGAATGGGATTTTCCCATGTATTTTGCCAGGAAATATAAAAAAGTCAGGATCAAAAAGTATGCACCCTCCTAACCATACCGATGGGCTCTGAATCCATTGGCGGTCTCCATTTTGGGCTCCGAATTCATGGATACCTAACCCTAACACTAAGTGGATTTTCTGTAAATGGGATTTTCCCATGTATTTGGCCAGGAAATATACAAAAGGCAGGATCGAAAGTATGCACCCTCCTAACCATACCGATGGGCTCTGAATCCAATGGCGATCTCCATTTTGGGCTCCAAATTGATGGATACCTAACCCTAACCCTAAGTGGATTTTCCGCGAATAGGGTTTTCACATGTATTTTGCCAGGAAATATAAAAAAGTCAGGATAAAAATGTATGCACCCTCCTAACCATACCGATGGGCTCTGAATCCATTGCCGATCTCCATTTTGGGCTACGAATTCATGGATACCTAACCCTAACCCTAACTGGATTTTCTGTAAATGGGATTTTCCCATGTATTTTGCAGGAAATAAACAAAAGGTATGATCGAAAAGTATGCACCCTCCTAACCATATCGATGGGCTCCGATTCCATTGTCGATCTCCAATTTGGGCTCCGAATTCAGGGATACCTAACCCTAACCCTAAGTGGATTTTCTGTAAATGGGATTTTCCCATGTATTTGGCCAGAAAATATACAAAAGGCAAAATCAAAGAGTATGCACCCTCCTAACCATACCGATTGCATCCGAATCCATTGGCGATCTCCATTTTGGGCTCTGAATTCATGGATACCTAACCCTAACCCTAAGTGGATTTTCCGTGAATGGGATTTTCCCATGTATTTTTCCAGGAAATATAAAAAAGTCAGGATCAAAAAGTATGCACCCTCCTAACCATACCGATGGGCTCTGAATCCATTGGCGGTCTCCATTTTGGGCTCCGAATTCATGGATACCTAACCCTAACACTAAGTGGATTTTCTGTAAATGGGATTTTCCCATGTATTTGGCCAGGAAATATACAAAAGGCAGGATCAAAAGTATACACCCTCCAAACCATACCGATGGGCTCTGAATCCAATGGCAATCTCCATTTTGGGCTCCGAATTGATGGATACCTAACCCTAACCCTAAGTGGATTTTCCGCGAATGGGATTTTCCCATGTATTTTGCCAGGAAATATAAAAAAGTAAGGATAAAAATGTATGCAACCTCCTAACCATACCGATGGGCTCTGAATCCATTGCCGATCTCCATTTTGGGCTACGAATTCATGGATACCTAACCCTAACCCTAACTGGATTTTCTGTAAATGGGATTTTCCCATGTATTTTTGCCAGGAAATAAACAAAAGGTATGATCGAAAAGTATGCACCCTCCTAACCATATCGATGGGCTCCGATTCCATTGGCGATCTCCAATTTGGGCTCCGAATTCAGGGATACCTAACCCTAACCCTAAGTGGATTTTCTGTAAATGGGATTTTCCCATGTATTTGGCCAGAAAATATACAAAAGGCAGGATCGAAAAGTATGCACCCTCCTAACCATATCGATGGGCTCCGAATCCAATGGCAATCTACATTTTGGGCTCCGAATTCACCCTAACCCTAAGTGGATTTTCTGTAAATGGGATTTTCCCATGTATTTTGCCAGGAAACATACAAAAGGCAGGATCGAAAAGTATGCACCCTGAAAATCATACCGATGGGCTCCAAATCCATTGGCGATCTCCATTTTGGGCTCCGAATTAATGGATACCTAACCCTAACCCTAAGTGGATTTTCCGTGAATGGGATTTTCCCATGTAATTTGCCAGGAAATATACAAAAGCCTGGATCGAAAAGTATCCACCCCCCTAACCATACCGATGGGCTCTGAATCCATTGGCGATCTCAATTTTGCGCTCTGAATTGATGGATACCTAACCCTAACCCTAAGTGGATTTTCTGTAAATGGGATTTTCCCATGTATTTTCCAGGAAATATACAAAAGGCAGGATCGAAGAGTATGCACCCTCCTATCCATACCAATGGGCTCCGAATCCATTGGCGATCTCCATTTTCGGCTCTGAATTCATGGATACCTAACCCTAACCCTAAGTGGATTTTCTGTAAATGGGATTTTGACATGTATTTTGCCAGGAAATATACAAAAGGCAGGATCAAAAATTATGCACCCTCCTAACCATACCGATGGGCTCTGAATCCATAGCCGATCTCCATTATGGGCTCTGAATTCAGGGATACCTAACCCTAACCCTAAGTGGATCTTCTGCGAATGGGATTTTCCCATGTATTTTCCAGGAAATATACAAAAGGCAGGATCGAAAGTATGCACCCTCCTAACCATACCGATGGGCTCTGAATCCAATGGCGATCTCCATTTTGGGCTCTGAATTGATGGATACCTAACCCTAACCCTAAGTGGATTTTCCGCGAATGGGATTTTCCCATGTAAATTGCCAGGAAATATACAAAAGGCAGGATCGAAAAGTATGCACCCTCCTAACCATACCGATGGGCTCTGAATCCATTGCCGATCTCCATTTTGGGCCCCGAATTGATGGATACCTAACCCTAACCCTAAGTGGATTTTCTGTAAATGGGATTTTCCCATGTATTTTGGCAGGAAATAAAAAAATGGTATGATTGAAAAGTATGCACCCTCCTAATCATATCGATGGGCTCCAAATCCATTGGCGATCTCCAATTTGGGCTCCGAATTCAGGGATACCTAACCCTAACCCTAAGTGGATTTTCTGTAAATGGGATTTTCCCATGTATTTGGCCAGAAAATATACAAAAGGCAGGATCAAAGAGTATGCACCCTCCTAACCATACCGATTGCCTCCGAATCCATTGGCGATCTCCATTTTGGGCTCTGAATTCATGGATACCTAACCCTAACCCTAAGTGGATTTTCCGTGAATGGGATTTTCCCATGTATTTTGCCAGGAAATATAAAAAAGTCAAGATCAAAAAGTATGCACCCTCCTAACCATACCGATGGGCTCTGAATCCATTGGCGGTCTCCATTTTGGGCTCCGAATTCATGGATACCTAACCCTAACACTAAGTGGATTTTCTGTAAATGGGATTTTCCCATGTATTTTGCCAGGAAATATAAAAAAGTCAGGATAAAAATGTATGCACCCTCCTAACCATACCGATGGGCTCTGAATCCATTGCCGATCTCCATTTTGGGCTACGAATTCATGGATACCTAACCCTAACCCTAACTGGATTTTCTGTAAATGGGATTTTCCCATGTATTTTGCCAGGAAATAAACAAAAGGTATGATCGAAAAGTATGCACCCTCCTAACCATATCGATGGGCTCCGATTCCATTGGCGATCTCCAATTTGGGCTCCGAATTCAGGGATACCTAACCCTAACCCTAAGTGGATTTTCTGTAAATGGGATTTTCCATGTATTTGGCCAGAAAATATACAAAAGGCAGGATCGAAGAGTATGCACCCTCCTAACCATACCGATGGGCTCTGAATCCATTGGCGGTCTCCATTTTGGGCTCCGAATTCATGGATACCTAACTCTAACACTAAGTGGATTTTCTGTAAATGGGATTTTCCCATGTATTTTGCCAGGAAATATAAAAAAGTCAGGATAAAAATGTATGCACCCTCCTAACCATACCGATGGGCTCTGAATCCATTGCCGATCTCCATTTTGGGCTACGAATTCATGGATACCTAACCCTAACCCTAACTGGATTTTCTGTAAATGGGATTTTCCCATGTATTTTGCCAGGAAATAAACAAAAGGTATGATCGAAAAGTATGCACCCTCCTAACCATATCGATGGGCTCCGATTCCATTGGCGATCTCCAATTTGGGCTCCGAATTCAGGGATACCTAACCCTAACCCTAAGTGGATTTTCTGTAAATGGGATTTTCCCATGTATTTGGCCAGAAAATATACAAAAGGCAGGATCGAAGAGTATGCACCCTCCTAACCATACCGATTGCCTCCGAATCCATTGGTGATCTCCATTTTGGGCTCTGAATTCATGGATACCTAACCCTAACCCTAAGTGGATTTTCTGTAAATGGGATTTTCCCATGTATTTTGGCAGGAAATAAAAAAATGGTATGATTGAAAAGTATGCACCCTCCTAATCATATCGATGGGCTCCAAATCCATTGGCGATCTCCAATTTGGGCTCCGAATTCAGGGATACCTAACCCTAACCCTAAGTGGATTTTCTGTAAATGGGATTTTCCCATGTATTTGGCCAGGAAATATACAAAAGGCAGGATCGAAGAGTATGCACCCTCCTAACCATATCGATGGGCTCCGAATCCAATGGCAATCTCCATTTTGGGCTCCGAATTGATGGATACCTAACCCTAACCCTAAGTGGATTTTCCGCGAATGGGATTTTCCCATGTATTTTGCCAGGAAATATAAAAAAGTAAGGATAAAAATGTATGCAACCTCCTAACCATACCGATGGGCTCTGAATCCATTGCCGATCTCCATTTTGGGCTACGAATTCATGGATACCTAACCCTAACCCTAACTGGATTTTCTGTAAATGGGATTTTCCCATGTATTTTGCCAGGAAATAAACAAAAGGTATGATCGAAAAGTATGCACCCTCCTAACCATATCGATGGGCTCCGATTCCATTGGCGATCTCCAATTTGGGCTCCGAATTCAGGGATACCTAACCCTAACCCTAAGTGGATTTTCTGTAAATGGGATTTTCCCATGTATTTGGCCAGAAAATATACAAAAGGCAGGATCGAAAAGTATGCACCCTCCTAACCATATCGATGGGTTCCGAATCCAATGGCAATCTACATTTTGGTCTCCGAATTCACCCTAACCCTAAGTGGATTTTCTGTAAATGGGATTTTCCCATGTATTTTGCCAGGAAACATACAAAAGGCAGGATCGAAAAGTATGCACCCTGAAAATCATACCGATGGGCTCCAAATCCATTGGCGATCTCCATTTTGGGCTCCGAATTAATGGATACCTAACCCTAACCCTAAGTGGATTTTCCGTGAATGGGATTTTCCCATGTAATTTGCCAGGAAATATACAAAAGCCTGGATCGAAAAGTATCCACCCTCCTAACCATACCGATGGGCTCTGAATCCATTGGCGATCTCAATTTTGCGCTCTGAATTGATGGATACCTAACCCTAACCCTAAGTGGATTTTCTGTAAATGGGATTTTCCCATGTATTTTCCAGGAAATATACAAAAGGCAGGATCGAAGAGTATGCACCCTCCTATCCATACCAATGGGCTCCGAATCCATTGGCGATCTCCATTTTGGGCTCCGAATTCATGGATACCTAACCCTAACCCTAAGTGGATTTTCTGTAAATGGGATTTTCCCATGTATTTTGGCAGGAAATAAAAAAATGGTATGATTGAAAAGTATGCACCCTCCTAATCATATCGATGGGCTCCAAATCCATTGGCGATCTCCAATTTGGGCTCCGAATTCAGGGATACCTAACCCTAACCCTAAGTGGATTTTCTGTAAATGGGATTTTCCCATGTATTTGGCCAGAAAATATACAAAAGGCAGGATCGAAAAGTATGCACCCTCCTAACCATATCGATGGGTTCCGAATCCAATGGCAATCTACATTTTGGTCTCCGAATTCACCCTAACCCTAAGTGGATTTTCTGTAAATGGGATTTTCCCATGTATTTTGCCAGGAAACATACAAAAGGCAGGATCGAAAAGTATGCACCCTGAAAATCATACCGATGGGCTCCAAATCCATTGGCGATCTCCATTTTGGGCTCCGAATTAATGGATACCTAACCCTAACCCTAAGTGGATTTTCCGTGAATGGGATTTTCCCATGTAATTTGCCAGGAAATATACAAAAGCCTGGATCGAAAAGTATCCACCCTCCTAACCATACCGATGGGCTCTGAATCCATTGGCGATCTCAATTTTGCGCTCTGAATTGATGGATACCTAACCCTAACCCTAAGTGGATTTTCTGTAAATGGGATTTTCCCATGTATTTTCCAGGAAATATACAAAAGGCAGGATCGAAGAGTATGCACCCTCCTATCCATACCAATGGGCTCCGAATCCATTGGCGATCTCCATTTTGGGCTCCGAATTCATGGATACCTAACCCTAACCCTAAGTGGATTTTCTGTAAATGGGATTTTCCCATGTATTTTGGCAGGAAATAAAAAAATGGTATGATTGAAAAGTATGCACCCTCCTAATCATATCGATGGGCTCCAAATCCATTGGCGATCTCCAATTTGGGCTCCGAATTCAGGGATACCTAACCCTAACCCTAAGTGGATTTTCTGTAAATGGGATTTTCCCATGTATTTGGCCAGAAAATATACAAAAGGCAGGATCAAAGAGTATGCACCCTCCTAACCATACCGATTGCCTCCGAATCCATTGGCGATCTCCATTTTGGGCTCTGAATTCATGGATACCTAACCCTAACCCTAAGTGGATTTTCCGTGAATGGGATTTTCCCATGTATTTTGCCAGGAAATATAAAAAAGTCAAGATCAAAAAGTATGCACCCTCCTAACCATACCGATGGGCTCTGAATCCATTGGCGGTCTCCATTTTGGGCTCCGAATTCATGGATACCTAACCCTAACACTAAGTGGATTTTCTGTAAATGGGATTTTCCCATGTATTTGGCCAGGAAATATACAAAAGGCAGGATCGAAAGTATGCACCCTCCTAACCATACCGATGGGCTCTGAATCCAATGGCGATCTCCATTTTGGGCTCCGAATTGATGGATACCTAACCCTAACCCTAAGTGGATTTTCCGCGAATGGGATTTTCCCATGTATTTTGCCAGGAAATATAAAAAAGTCAGGATAAAAATGTATGCACCCTCCTAACCATACCGATGGGCTCTGAATCCATTGCCGATCTCCATTTTGGGCTACGAATTCATGGATACCTAACCCTAACCCTAACTGGATTTTCTGTAAATGGGATTTTCCCATGTATTTTGCCAGGAAATAAACAAAAGGTATGATCGAAAAGTATGCACCCTCCTAACCATATCGATGGGCTCCGATTCCATTGGCGATCTCCAATTTGGGCTCCGAATTCAGGGATACCTAAACCCTAACCCTAAGTGGATTTTCTGTAAATGGGATTTTCCCATGTATTTGGCCAGAAAATATACAAAAGGCAGGATCGAAGAGTATGCACCCTCCTAACCATACCGATTGCCTCCGAATCCATTGGCGATCTCCATTTTGGGCTCTGAATTCATGGATACCTAACCCTAACCCTAAGTGGATTTTCTGTATAATGGGATTTTCCCATGTATTTTGGCAGAAATAAAAAAATGGTATGATTGAAAAGTATGCACCCTCCTAATCATATCTATGGGCTCCAAATCCATTGGCGATCTCCAATTTGGGCTCCGAATTCAGGGATACCTAACCCTAACCCTAAGTGGATTTTCTGTAAATGGGATTTTCCCATGTATTTGGCCAGAAAATATACAAAAGGCAGGATCGAAGAGTATGCACCCTCCTAACCATACCGATTGCCTCCGAATCCATTGGCGATCTCCATTTTGGGCTCTGAATTCATGGATACCTAACCCTAACCCTAAGTGGATTTTCCGTGAATGGGATTTTCCCATGTATTTTGCCAGGAATATAAAAAAAAGTCAGGATCAAAAAGTATGCACCCTCCTAACCATACCGATGGGCTCTGAATCCATTGGCGGTCTCCATTTTGGGCTCCGAATTCATGGATACCTAACCCCTAACACTAAGTGGATATTCTGTAAATGGGATTTTCCCATGTATTTGGCCAGGAAATATACAAAAGGCAGGATCGAAAGTATGCACCCTCCTAACCATACCGATGGGCTCTGAATCCAATGGCGATCTCCATTTTGGGCTCCAAATTGATGGATACCTAACCCTAACCCTAAGTGGATTTTCCGCGAATGGGGTTTTCCCATGTATTTTGCCAGGAAATATAAAAAAGTCAGGATAAAAATGTATGCACCCTCCTAACCATACCGATGGGCTCTGAATCCATTGCCGATCTCCATTTTGGGCTACAAATTCATGGATACCTAACCCTAATCCTAACTGGATTTTCTGTAAATGGGATTTTCCCATGTATTTTGCCAGGAAATAAACAAAAGGTATGATCGAAAAGTATGCACCCTCCTAACCATATCGATGGGCTCCGATTCCATTGGCGATCTCCAATTTGGGCTCCGAATTCAGGGATACCTAACCCTAACCCTAAGTGGATTTTCTGTAAATGGGATTTTCCCATGTATTTGGCCAGAAAATATACAAAAGGCAGGATCGAAGAGTATGCACCCTCCTAACCATACCGATTGCCTCCGAATCCATTGGCGATCTCCATTTTGGGCTCTGAATTCATGGATACCTAACCCTAACCCTAAGTGGATTTTCCGTGAATGGGATTTTCCCATGTATTTTTCCAGGAAATATAAAAAAGTCAGGATCAAAAAGTATGCACCCTCCTAACCATACCGATGGGCTCTGAATCCATTGGCGGTCTCCATTTTGGGCTCTGAATTCATGGATACCTAACCCTAACCCTAAGTGGATTTTCTGTAAATGGGATTTTCCCATGTATTTTGGCAGGAAATAAAAAAATGGTATGATTGAAAAGTATGCACCCTCCTAATCATATCGATGGGCTCCAAATCCATTGGCGATCTCCAATTTGGGCTCCGAATTCAGGGATACCTAACCCTAACCCTAAGTGGATTTTCTGTAAATGGGATTTTCCCATGTATTTGGCCAGAAAATATACAAAAGGCAGGATCGAAGAGTATGCAACCCTCCTAACCATACCGATTGCCTCCGAATCCATTGGCGATCTCCATTTTGGGCTCTGAATTCATGGATACCTAACCCTAACCCTAAGTGGATTTTCTGTAAATGGGATTTTCCCATGTATTTGGCCAGGAAATATACAAAAGGCAGGATCGAAGAGTATGCACCCTCCTAACCATATCGATGGGCTCCGAATCCAATGGCAATCTCCATTTTGGGCTCCGAATTGATGGATACCTAACCCTAACCCTAAGTGGATTTTCCGCGAATGGGATTTTCCCATGTATTTTGCCAGGAAATATAAAAAAGTAAGGATAAAAATGTATGCAACCTCCTAACCATACCGATGGGCTCTGAATCCATTGCCGATCTCCATTTTGGGCTACGAATTCATGGATACCTAACCCTAACCCTAACTGGATTTTCTGTAAATGGGATTTTCCCATGTATTTTGCCAGGAAATAAACAAAAGGTATGATCGAAAAGTATGCACCCTCCTAACCATATCGATGGGCTCCGATTCCATTGGCGATCTCCAATTTGGGCTCCGAATTCAGGGATACCTAACCCTAACCCTAAGTGGATTTTCTGTAAATGGGATTTTCCCATGTATTTGGCCAGAAAATATACAAAAGGCAGGATCGAAAAGTATGCACCCTCCTAACCATATCGATGGGTTCCGAATCCAATGGCAATCTACATTTTGGTCTCCGAATTCACCCTAACCCTAAGTGGATTTTCTGTAAATGGGATTTTCCCATGTATTTTGCCAGGAAACATACAAAAGGCAGGATCGAAAAGTATGCACCCTGAAAATCATACCGATGGGCTCCAAATCCATTGGCGATCTCCATTTTGGGCTCCGAATTAATGGATACCTAACCCTAACCCTAAGTGGATTTTCCGTGAATGGGATTTTCCCATGTAATTTGCCAGGAAATATACAAAAGCCTGGATCGAAAAGTATCCACCCTCCTAACCATACCGATGGGCTCTGAATCCATTGGCGATCTCAATTTTGCGCTCTGAATTGATGGATACCTAACCCTAACCCTAAGTGGATTTTCTGTAAATGGGATTTTCCCATGTATTTTCCAGGAAATATACAAAAGGCAGGATCGAAGAGTATGCACCCTCCTATCCATACCAATGGGCTCCGAATCCATTGGCGATCTCCATTTTGGGCTCCGAATTCATGGATACCTAACCCTAACCCTAAGTGGATTTTCTGTAAATGGGATTTTCCCATGTATTTTGGCAGGAAATAAAAAAAATGGTATGATTGAAAAGTATGCACCCTCCTAATCATATCGATGGGCTCCAAATCCATTGGCGATCTCCAATTTGGGCTCCAAATTCAGGGATACCTAACCCTAACCCTAAGTGGATTTTCTGTAAATGGGATTTTCCCATGTATTTGGCCAGAAAATATACAAAAGGCAGGATCAAAGAGTATGCACCCTCCTAACCATACCGATTGCCTCCGAATCCATTGGCGATCTCCATTTTGGGCTCTGAATTCATGGATACCTAACCCTAACCCTAAGTGGATTTTCCGTGAATGGGATTTTCCCATGTATTTTGCCAGGAAATATAAAAAAGTCAAGATCAAAAAGTATGCACCCTCCTAACCATACCGATGGGCTCTGAATCCATTGGCGGTCTCCATTTTGGGCTCCGAATTCATGGATACCTAACCCTAACACTAAGTGGATTTTCTGTAAATGGGATTTTCCCATGTATTTGGCCAGGAAATATACAAAAGGCAGGATCGAAAGTATGCACCCTCCTAACCATACCGATGGGCTCTGAATCCAATGGCGATCTCCATTTTGGGCTCCGAATTGATGGATACCTAACCCTAACCCTAAGTGGATTTTCCGCGAATGGGATTTTCCCATGTATTTTGGCAGGAAATAAAAAAATGGTATGATTGAAAAGTATGCACCCTCCTAATCATATCGATGGGCTCCAAATCCATTGGCGATCTCCAATTTGGGCTCCGAATTCAGGGATACCTAACCCTAACCCTAAGTGGATTTTCTGTAAATGGGATTTTCCCATGTATTTGGCCAGAAAATATACAAAAGGCAGGATCGAAGAGTATGCACCCTCCTAACCATACCGATTGCCTCCGAATCCATTGGCGATCTCCATTTTGGGCTCTGAATTCATGGATACCTAACCCTAACCCTAAGTGGATTTTCTGTAAATGGGATTTTCCCATGTATTTGGCCAGGAAATATACAAAAGGCAGGATCGAAGAGTATGCACCCTCCTAACCATATCGATGGGCTCCGAATCCAATGGGCAATCTCCATTTTGGGCTCCGAATTGATGGATACCTAACCCTAACCCTAAGTGGATTTTCCGCGAATGGGATTTTCCCATGTATTTTGCCAGGAAATATAAAAAAGTAAGGATAAAAATGTATGCAACCTCCTAACCATACCGATGGGCTCTGAATCCATTGCCGATCTCCATTTTGGGCTACGAATTCATGGATACCTAACCCTAACCCTAACTGGATTTTCTGTAAATGGGATTTTCCCATGTATTTTGCCAGGAAATAAACAAAAGGTATGATCGAAAAGTATGCACCCTCCTAACCATATCGATGGGCTCCGATTCCATTGGCGATCTCCAATTTGGGCTCCGAATTCAGGGATACCTAACCCTAACCCTAAGTGGATTTTCTGTAAATGGGATTTTCCCATGTATTTGGCCAGAAAATATACAAAAGGCAGGATCGAAAAGTATGCACCCTCCTAACCATATCGATGGGTTCCGAATCCAATGGCAATCTACATTTTGGTCTCCGAATTCACCCTAACCCTAAGTGGATTTTCTGTAAATGGGATTTTCCCATGTATTTTGCCAGGAAACATACAAAAGGCAGGATCGAAAAGTATGCACCCTGAAAATCATACCGATGGGCTCCAAATCCATTGGCGATCTCCATTTTGGGCTCCGAATTAATGGATACCTAACCCTAACCCTAAGTGGATTTTCCGTTAATGGGATTTTCCCATGTAATTTGCCAGGAAATATACAAAAGCCTGGATCGAAAAGTATCCACCCTCCTAACCATACCGATGGGCTCTGAATCCATTGGCGATCTCAATTTTGCGCTCTGAATTGATGGATACCTAACCCTAACCCTAAGTGGATTTTCTGTAAATGGGATTTTCCCATGTATTTTCCAGGAAATATACAAAAGGCAGGATCGAAGAGTATGCACCCTCCTATCCATACCAATGGGCTCCGAATCCATTGGCGATCTCCATTTTGGGCTCCGAATTCATGGATACCTAACCCTAACCCTAAGTGGATTTTCTGTAAATGGGATTTTCCCATGTATTTTGGCAGGAAATAAAAAAATGGTATGATTGAAAAGTATGCACCCTCCTAACCATACCGATTGCCTCCGAATCCATTGGCGATCTCCATTTTGGGCTCTGAATTCATGGATACCTAACCCTAACCCTAAGTGGATTTTCCGTGAATGGGATTTTCCCATGTATTTTGCCAGGAAATATAAAAAAGTCAAGATCAAAAAGTATGCACCCTCCTAACCATACCGATGGGCTCTGAATCCATTGGCGGTCTCCATTTTGGGCTCCGAATTCATGGATACCTAACCCTAACACTAAGTGGATTTTCTGTAAATTGGATTTTCCCATGTATTTGGCCAGGAAATATACAAAAGGCAGGATCGAAAGTATGCACCCTCCTAACCATACCGATGGGCTCTGAATCCAATGGCGATCTCCATTTTGGGCTCCGAATTGATGGATACCTAACCCTAACCCTAAGTGGATTTTCCGCGAATGGGATTTTCCCATGTATTTTGCCAGGAAATATAAAAAAGTCAGGATAAAAATGTATGCACCCTCCTAACCATACCGATGGGCTCTGAATCCATTGCCGATCTCCATTTTGGGCTACGAATTCATGGATACCTAACCCTAACCCTAACTGGATTTTCTGTAAATGGGATTTTCCCATGTATTTTGCCAGGAAATAAACAAAAGGTATGATCGAAAAGTATGCACCCTCCTAACCATATCGATGGGCTCCGATTCCATTGGCGATCTCCAATTTGGGCTCCGAATTCAGGGATACCTAAACCCTAACCCTAAGTGGATTTTCTGTAAATGGGATTTTCCCATGTATTTGGCCAGAAAATATACAAAAGGCAGGATCGAAGAGTATGCACCCTCCTAACCATACCGATTGCCTCCGAATCCATTGGCGATCTCCATTTTGGGCTCTGAATTCATGGATACCTAACCCTAACCCTAAGTGGATTTTCTGTAAATGGGATTTTCCCATGTATTTTGGCAGGAAATAAAAAAATGGTATGATTGAAAAGTATGCACCCTCCTAATCATATCGATGGGCTCCAAATCCATTGGCGATCTCCAATTTGGGCTCCGAATTCAGGGATACCTAACCCTAACCCTAAGTGGATTTTCTGTAAATGGGATTTTCCCATGTATTTGGCCAGAAAATATACAAAAGGCAGGATCGAAGAGTATGCACCCTCCTAACCATACCGATTGCCTCCGAATCCATTGGCGATCTCCATTTTGGGCTCTGAATTCATGGATACCTAACCCTAACCCTAAGTGGATTTTCCGTGAATGGGATTTTCCCATGTATTTTGCCAGGAAATAAAAAAATGGTATGATCGAAAAGTATGCACCCTCCTAACCATATCGATGGGCTAAGATTCCATTGGCGATCTCCAATTTGGGCTCCGAATTCATGGATACCTAACCCTAACACTAAGTGGATATTCTGTAAATGGGATTTTCCCATGTATTTGGCCAGGAAATATACAAAAGGCAGGATCGAAAGTATGCACCCTCCTAACCATACCGATGGGCTCTGAATCCAATGGCGATCTCCATTTTGGGCTCCAAATTGATGGATACCTAACCCTAACCCTAAGTGGATTTTCCGCGAATGGGGTTTTCCCATGTATTTTGCCAGGAAATATAAAAAAGTCAGGATAAAAATGTATGCACCCTCCTAACCATACCGATGGGCTCTGAATCCATTGCCGATCTCCATTTTGGGCTACAAATTCATGGATACCTAACCCTAATCCTAACTGGATTTTCTGTAAATGGGATTTTCCCATGTATTTTGCCAGGAAATAAACAAAAGGTATGATCGAAAAGTATGCACCCTCCTAACCATATCGATGGGCTCCGATTCCATTGGCGATCTCCAATTTGGGCTCCAAATTCAGGGATACCTAACCCTAACCCTAAGTGGATTTTCTGTAAATGGGATTTTCCCATGTATTTGGCCAGAAAATATACAAAAGGCAGGATCGAAGAGTATGCACCCTCCTAACCATACCGATTGCCTCCGAATCCATTGGCGATCTCCATTTTGGGCTCCGAATTCAGGGATACCTAACCCTAACCCTAAGTGGATTTTCCGTGAATGGGATTTTCCCATGTATTTTTCCAGGAAATATAAAAAAGTCAGGATCAAAAAGTATGCACCCTCCTAACCATACCGATGGGCTCTGAATCCATTGGCGGTCTCCATTTTGGGCTCCGAATTCATGGATACCTAACCCTAACACTAAGTGGATTTTCTGTAAATGGGATTTTCCCATGTATTTGGCCAGGAAATATACAAAAGGCAGGATCGAAAGTATGCACCCTCCTAACCATATCGATGGGCTCCGATTCCATTGGCGATCTCCAATTTGGGCTCCGAATTCAGGGATACCTAACCCTAACCCTAAGTGGATTTTCTGTAAATGGGATTTTCCCATGTATTTGGCCAGAAAATATACAAAAGGCAGGATCGAAGAGTATGCACCCTCCTAACCATATCGATGGGCTCCGAATCCATTGGCGATCTCCATTTTGGGCTCCGAATTCATGGATACCTAACCCTAACCCTAAGTGGATTTTCTGTAAATGGGATTTTGACATGTATTTTGCCAGGAAATATACAAAAGCCTGGATCGAAAAGTATCCACCCTCCTCACCATACCGATGGGCTCTGAATCCAATGGCGATCTCCATTTTGGGCTCCGAATTGATGGATACCTATCCCTAACCCTAAGTGGATTTTCCGCGAATGGGATTTTGACATGTATTTTTGCCAGGAAATATACAACAGGCACGATCAAAAAGTATGCACCCTCCTAACCATATCGTTGGGCTCCGAATCCAATGGCAATCTCCATTTTGGGCTCCGAATTCATGGATACCTAACCCTAACCCTAAGTATATTTTCTGTAAATGGGATTTTCCCATGTATTTTGCCAGGAAACATACAAAAGGCAGGATCGAAAAGTATGCACCCTGAAAATCATACCGATGTGCTCCGAATTCACTGGCGATCTCCATTTTGGGCTCCAAATTCATGGATACCTAACCCCTAATCCTAACTGGATTTTCCGCGAATGGGATTTTCCCATGTATTTTGCCAGGAAATATACAAAAGGCAGGATCGAAAAGTATGCACCCTCCTAACCATATCGATGGGCTCCAAATCCATTGGCGATCTCCATTTTGGGCTCTGAATTCAGGGATACCTAACCCTAACTTTAAGTGGATTTTCCGCGAATGGGATTTTCCCATGTATTTGGCCAGAAAATATACAAAAGGCAGGATCGAAGAGTATTCACCCTCCTAACCATACCGATGGGCTCCGAATCCATTGGCGATCTCCATTTGGGGCTCTGAATTCATGGATACCTAACCCTAACCCTAAGTGGATTTTCCACGAATGGGATTTTCCCATGTATTTTCCAGGAAATATACAAAAGGCAGGATCGAAAAGTATCCACCCTCCTAATCATACCGATGGGCTCTGAATCCATTGGCGATCTCAATTTTGCGCTCTGAATTGATGGATACCTAACCCTAACCCTAAGTGGATTTTCTGTAAATGGGATTTTCCCATGTATTTGGCCAGAAAATATACAAAAGGCAGGATCGAAGAGTATGCACACTCCTAACCAAACCGATGGGCTCCGAATCCATTGGCGATCTCCATTTTGGGCTCCGAATTCATGGATACCTAACCCTAACCCTAAGTGGATTTTCTGTAAATGGGATTTTGACATGTATTTTGCCAGGAAATATACAAAAGGCAGGATCAAAAAGTATGCACCCTCCTAACCATACCGATGGGCTCTGAATCGATTGCCGATCTCCATTATGGGCTCTGAATTCAGGAATACCTAACCCTAACCCTAAATGGATTTTCTGCGAATGGGATTTTCCCATGTATTTTCCAGGAAATATACAAAAGGCAGGATCGAAAGTATGCACCCTCCTAACCATACCGATGGGCTCTGAATCCAATGGCGATCTCCATTTTGGGCTCCGAATTGATGGATACCTAACCCCTAACCCTAAGTGGATTTTCCGCGAATGGGATTTTCCCATGTATTTTGCCAGGAAATATAAAAAAGTCAGGATAAAAATGTATGCACCCTCCTAACCATACCGATGGGCTCTGAATCCATTGCCGATCTCCATTTTGGGCTACGAATTCATGGATACCTAACCCTAACCCTAACTGGATTTTCTGTAAATGGGATTTTGACATGTATTTTGCCAGGAAATATACAAAAGGCAGGATCAAAAAGTATGCACCCTCCTAACCATACCAATGGGCTCTGAATCGATTGCCGATCTCCATTATGGGCTCTGAATTCAGGAATACCTAACCCTAACCCTAAGTGGATTTTCTGCGAATGTGATTTTCCCATGTAAATTGCCAGGAAATATACAAAAGGCAGGATCGAAAGTATGCACCCTCCTAACCATACCGATGGGCTCTGAATCCAATGGCGATCTCCATTTTGGGCTCCGAATTGATGGATACCTAACCCTAACCCTAAGTGGATTTTCCGCGAATGGGATTTTCCCATGTATTTTGCCAGGAAATATAAAAAAGTCAGGATAAAAATGTATGCACCCTCCTAACCATACCGATGGGCTCTGAATCCATTGCCGATCTCCATTTTGGGCTACGAATTCATGGATACCTAACCCTAACCCTAACTGGATTTTCTGTAAATGGGATTTTCCCATGTATTTTGCCAGGAAATAAACAAAAGGTATGATCGAAAAGTATGCACCCTCCTAACCATATCGATGGGCTCCGATTCCATTGGCGATCTCCAATTTGGGCTCCGAATTCAGGGATACCTAACCCTAACCCTAAGTGGATTTTCTGTAAATGGGATTTTCCCATGTATTTTGGCCAGAAAATATACAAAAGGCAGGATCGAAGAGTATGCACCCTCCTAACCATATCGATGGGCTCCGAATCCATTGGCGATCTCCATTTTGGGCTCCGAATTCATGGATACCTAACCCTAACCCTAAGTGGATTTTCTGTAAATGGGATTTTGACATGTATTTTGCCAGGAAATATACAAAAGCCTGGATCGAAAAGTATCCACCCTCCTCACCATACCGATGGGCTCTGAATCCAATGGCGATCTCCATTTTGGGCTCCGAATTGATGGATACCTATCCCTAACCCTAAGTGGATTTTCCGCGAATGGGATTTTGACATGTATTTTGCCAGGAAATATACAACAGGCACGATCAAAAAGTATGCACCCTCCTAACCATATCGTTGGGCTCCGAATCCAATGGCGATCTCCATTTTGGGCTCCGAATTGATGGATACCTAACCCTAACACTAAGTGGATATTCTGTAAATGGGATTTTCCCATGTATTTGGCCAGGAAATATACAAAAGGCAGGATCGAAAGTATGCACCCTCCTAACCATACCGATGGGCTCTGAATCCAATGGCGATCTCCATTTTGGGCTCCAAATTGATGGACACCTAACCCTAACCCTAAGTGGATTTTTCCGCGAATGGGGTTTTCCCATGTATTTTGCCAGGAAATATAAAAAAGTCAGGATAAAAATGTATGCACCCTCCTAACCATACCGATGGGCTCTGAATCCATTGCCGATCTCCATTTTGGGCTACAAATTCATGGATACCTAACCCTAATCCTAACTGGATTTTCTGTAAATGGGATTTTCCCATGTATTTTGCCAGGAAATAAACAAAAGGTATGATCGAAAAGTATGCACCCTCCTAACCATATCGATGGGCTCCGATTCCATTGGCGATCTCCAATTTGGGCTCCGAATTCAGGGATACCTAACCCTAACCCTAAGTGGATTTTCTGTAAATGGGATTTTCCCATGTATTTGGCCAGAAAATATACAAAAGGCAGGATCGAAGAGTATGCACCCTCCTAACCATACCGATTGCCTCCGAATCCATTGGCGATCTCCATTTTGGGCTCTGAATTCATGGATACCTAACCCTAACCCTAAGTGGATTTTCCGTGAATGGGATTTTCCCATGTATTTTTCCAGGAAATATAAAAAAGTCAGGATCAAAAAGTATGCACCCTCCTAACCATACCGATGGGCTCCGATTCCATTGGCGATCTCCAATTTGGGCTCCGAATTCAGGGATACCTAACCCTAACCCTAAGTGGATTTTCTGTAAATGGGATTTTCCCATGTATTTGGCCAGAAAATATACAAAAGGCAGGATCGAAGAGTATGCACCCTCCTAACCATATCGATGGGCTCCGAATCCATTGGCGATCTCCATTTTGGGCTCCGAATTCATGGATACCTAACCCTAACCCTAAGTGGATTTTCTGTAAATGGGATTTTGACATGTATTTTGCCAGGAAATATACAAAAGCCTGGATCGAAAAGTATCCACCCTCCTCACCATACCGATCGGCTCTGAATCCAATGGCGATCTCCATTTTGGGCTCCGAATTGATGGATACCTATCCCTAACCCTAAGTGGATTTTCCGCGAATGGGATTTTGACATGTATTTTGCCAGGAAATATACAACAGGCACGATCAAAAAGTATGCACCCTCCTAACCATATCGTTGGGCTCCGAATCCAATGGCAATCTCCATTTTGGGCTCCGAATTCATGGATACCTAACCCTAACCCTAAGTATATTTTCTGTAAATGGGATTTTCCCATGTATTTTGCCAGGAAACATACAAAAGGCAGGATCGAAAAGTATGCACCCTGAAAATCATACCGATGTGCTCCGAATTCACTGGCGATCTCCATTTTGGGCTCCAAATTCATGGATACCTAACCCCTAATCCTAACTGGATTTTCCGCGAATGGGATTTTCCCATGTATTTTGCCAGGAAATATACAAAAGGCAGGATCGAAAAGTATGCACCCTCCTAACCATATCGATGGGCTCCAAATCCATTGGCGATCTCCATTTTGGGCTCTGAATTCAGGGATACCTAACCCTAACTTTAAGTGGATTTTCCACGAATGGGATTTTCCCATGTATTTTGCAGGAAATATACAAAAGGCAGGATCGAAAAGTATCCACCCTCCTAATCATACCGATGGGCTCTGAATCCATTGGCGATCTCAATTTTGCGCTCTGAATTGATGGATACCTAACCCTAACCCTAAGTGGATTTTCTGTAAATGGGATTTTCCCATGTATTTGGCCAGAAAATATACAAAAGGCAGGATCGAAGAGTATGCACACTCCTAACCAAACCGATGGGCTCCGAATCCATTGGCGATCTCCATTTTGGGCTCCGAATTCATGGATACCTAACCCTAACCCTAAGTGGATTTTCTGTAAATGGGATTTTGACATGTATTTTGCCAGGAAATATACAAAAGGCAGGATCAAAAAGTATGCACCCTCCTAACCATACCGATGGGCTCTGAATCGATTGCCGATCTCCATTATGGGCTCTGAATTCAGGAATACCTAACCCTAACCCTAAATGGATTTTCTGCGAATGGGATTTTCCCATGTATTTTCCAGGAAATATACAAAAGGCAGGATCGAAAGTATGCACCCTCCTAACCATACCGATGGGCTCTGAATCCAATGGCGATCTCCATTTTGGGCTCCGAATTGATGGATACCTAACCCTAACCCTAAGTGGATTTTCCGCGAATGGGATTTTCCCATGTATTTTGCCAGGAAATATAAAAAAGTCAGGATAAAAATGTATGCACCCTCCTAACCATACCGATGGGCTCTGAATCCATTGCCGATCTCCATTTTGGGCTACGAATTCATGGATACCTAACCCTAACCCTAACTGGATTTTCTGTAAATGGGATTTTCCCATGTATTTTGCCAGGAAATAAACAAAAGGTATGATCGAAAAGTATCCACCCTCCTAACCATATCGATGGGCTCCGATTCCATTGGCGATCTCCAATTTGGGCTCCGAATTCAGGGATACCTAACCCTAACCCTAAGTGGATTTTCTGTAAATGGGATTTTCCCATGTATTTGGCCAGAAAATATACAAAAGGCAGGATCGAAGAGTATGCACCCTCCTAACCATATCGATGGGCTCTGAATCCATTGGCGATCTCCATTTTGGGCTCCGTATTGATGGATACCTAACCCTAACCCTAAGTGGATTTTCCGCGAATGGGATTTTCCCATGTATTTTGCCAGGAAATATAAAAAAGTCAGGATAAAAATGTATGCACCCTCCTAAACATACCGATGGGCTCTGAATCCATTGCCGATCTCCATTTTGGGCTACGAATTCATGGATACCTAACCCTAACCCTAACTGGATTTTCTGTAAATGGGATTTTCCCATGTATTTTGCCAGGAAATAAACAAAAGGTATGATCGAAAAGTATGCACCCTCCTAACCATATCGATGGGCTCCGATTCCATTGGCGATCTCCAATTTGGGCTCCGAATTCAGGGATACCTAACCCTAACCCTAAGTGGATTTTCTGTAAATGGGATTTTCCCATGTATTTGGCCAGAAAATATACAAAAGGCAGGATCGAAGAGTATGCATCCTCCTAACCATATCGATGGGCTCCGAATCCATTGGCGATCTCCATTTTGGGCTCCGAATTCATGGATACCTAACCCTAACCCTAAGTGGATTTTCTTGTAAATGGGATTTTGACATGTATTTTGCCAGGAAATATACAAAAGCCTGGATCGAAAAGTATCCACCCTCCTCACCATACCGATGGGCTCTGAATCCAATGGCGATCTCCATTTTGGGCTCCGAATTGATGGATACCTATCCCTAACCCTAAGTGGATTTTCCGCGAATGGGATTTTGACATGTATTTTGCCAGGAAATATACAACAGGCACGATCAAAAAGTATGCACCCTCCTAACCATATCGTTGGGCTCCGAATCCAATGGCAATCTCCATTTTGGGCTCCGAATTGATGGATACCTAACCCTAACCCTAAGTATATTTTCTGTAAATGGGATTTTCCCATGTATTTTGCCAGGAAACATACAAAAGGCAGGATCGAAAAGTATGCACCCTGAAAATCATACCGATGTGCTCCGAATTCACTGGCGATCTCCATTTTGGGCTCCAAATTCATGGATACCTAACCCCTAATCCTAACTGGATTTTCCGCGAATGGGATTTTCCCATGTATTTTGCCAGGAAATATACAAAAGGCAGGATCGAAAAGTATGCACCCTCCTAACCATATCGATGGGCTCCAAATC